>JAVJIF010013602.1:0-93740 GCA_038442645.1 Agave tequilana | reverse complement strand
CCAAACCCCTCTCTCCTCTCCAGCAACTCCTTTCCATCATCACTACCATCAGCACAAAACCTATCCTCCTCTCTTTCTCCTCTCTATTACTTTGGGTTTTTCTAGAAAGAAGATAATTAGAGGAAATTTGAGATTACAAACATTTTAATAAAAATAAATGAGCTATGAAGTAATTAGATGAATTAAGTAGTTCATGTGCAAAAACACATGACTGATTTGGACAAAAAATTTAACATGTGCAAGTTTTTATACCTAAGGAGGTTTGGTCCAACACATCTGATAGTACAAGGGCGTTCCACATAATTTATCCAATAAATAAAAAAACTTACAAGGGCACCACAACAACCTACGCAAAAACACCACAATACAAAAATTGGGGTGAAGAACACATTTACTTGTGCCACCAACAATGGTTGAATTCTAGTTATTTTGGCTAGCCAGATACTATGTTTTGTTTGGTAATGAAGTTGGGAGTGTGGAGTTAAAGGGTTTAGAGAGAGAGTGAGGAGAGTAGAGAGAAGAAGATGAGTTAACTATACATCAATTTTGAATTGGTGGAGTAAAACACTTGCCCTCTAAAAGTGAGTGGTAAAATGCAAATATTTTTTTGAAAAATCCGTAATTTGCCCTTGATAAGACCCACCATAATTTTTACCCCTATAAAATTTCAGTGTTTGAAAAAAAATTACCAAGAGTTAGGTGCCTCTAAGCCAATGTTGCTCATAATCGTTCAAGGATATAGCCAATGTTGTTGCGGTGATGTGTGCTCAAAAGATGAGAAGCAAATACCGATTAGAAAATTAGTTGTTTTTTAAAACTTCGGCTTATGTTTGTTTCTTGTGGCAATCATATCTCCCCATTCAGAATGACACAAAGAGTTGACATGAAGCTAAAACATCTATTATTTCTGATAATAAACAGTGTAAGTATTGAAAATATATATTTCTTGTGCCTAACAATTAATGATTTATTACACAAATAAATGAGAGCTATCTCTATTTTCCTATTTTATGGAGCAAAATCAATGAATTGAGCTCCAATGCTACTTCCTATATAGCTCTCTATTTTAAAGCAAGCCCCAAGCTCCCCAAATGTAGAGAATCAAATCCACTCCCGAAACTATATTTTTTATTATTTTAATCTATCACAAATTGCTTTTAAATAATACAAAACTGTCATTGGCTAAACTGATTTTAAAAAATAATAAAATACTCAAAATAGCTCAAATTTAGAGAGCTCCCTGGAGCATAAATGAAATAGGAAGTTTCCTAAACTAATATTCTCTCTAAAATAACTCAAATTTAGGAAGCCTCCCTGGAGTTTCTCTCATATGCTCATTTCTCTCTTTAGCGCTTCGGAAATGCTATGATGAGTAAATAAGATAATTGATAAATGCTGCAAGTTTAGAGAAGATCAACATTCTCTTTAAAAGTTTTTTTTTTTCCTGCAACCCTACCGCCTCGAAAAAAAAGAAAGAAAAAGAAGAAATGGAAATTTTAATTTATTTTTTATGAATTTCTTTAAAAGTTGATGAATTTAGAAAAGATCTACATTCTTTTGATCCATTATTAATTATAACTAGGATTTTTATTAAAAGGGATTCCTAAACAGTTTTGATTTGAGTTATCTACAACTATGCTTGCTTTATTCTACAACCTTGTGACAGCTTCTGTAAATCACCGTACGTACAAGTAATGTGTGGGTTACTGCAACTACAAATGTGAGAGAACATGGGCAGGGGAAGTTAAAACGAGGCACCGTACAGCTAGGCTCCATGCCTACTTTAATGGGTTAACTTGGTGATCAGAGAGGCCCAAGCCTAGTCCAGCAGCCTGCATTGCACTTTGTGGGGCACTGGGTAACGATTTCCCAAAGTGGGAAAGTTGACGTCATAATTTGTGATAGAGGGGGTTATGCACTTGCTCGATCCCTGCTCAATTCTTTCTTGTAAACTTTGTTATTCAATCTAATTCTATTATATAATGGAAAGCTTAACATTTAATTATTGACTTAGTATTTTAAGTAAATAGTATTATATTTGATAAACATGTAGTGATCGTGTTCAGTTATGGAGTGATTGTAACAACCCTTGTGATCACTAGTATTGTACTTCTAAGAGTAGGGAAAACTGTATATTAGTCCCCAGTTTTTTTTTCTCAAGAGTAAAAAAGCCCATGAACTTTAATTTCGTGTGAAAAATCCCTCAAACTTTCTTTTAGTTTCACAAACCCTTCTTTCTACATTTATTAAATACAAGGTCCTATGTATTTCTTTAATTGTCGTATTACCCTTATCTGTGGGGCTCCTTCTTGCGCGTCAGTGTAGGGTGCGTGTGGGGCGCAATTATTGTGTATCACGCATTGTAAAGTGGTAGATAATTAAAGTGTCTACCTGTGGCTGCTTTTTGTCTATGTTTGCGCGTTTGTGTCTACCTTTGGTGCTTTTTTGGAAGCACGAAATCAGGAGTAAATCTCCTTTGTAGCTGAATTTATGTTGTGACACGACAACTCTGATAACAGTTATTGAGACCACACGAACAATCGGGTTATGACACCAACTGTTGTTGCACGCCCAGGGCCATGATCGACGTTGTGAAATCATGGAAATATGTAATACTTGCAAAGATAATTATTATCGAACAAACTAGTAATATCAAGACGTACAAAAGAGTAGAAAAGAACACATGAATTTATGTGGTTCAACCTAAACTAGGTCTACATCTACGGGGAGAGAACTAAGAGAATTTCATTAATAAAATTGGTACAAGAGATCTAACCTTCCCCTTGAATTCAAACAAGAGTAGAATACATTCTCCTTAAATCCCTCTAGATTATAAGAGTATTTCTTCTCTTTTTGCACTGTTACCTACTCCTCTTTTTGCATTGACTTTTTTTTCTCCTTGTGTAATTGACTAGGTTACAATATTTATTTATATAGTTTTACAATACAAATTCTATTCAAACTATGAGATGATCTTGGCCGTCGGTTACTTGAAAAACTTGATCAATCCTTGTAGGAGTTGAATTTTTTTGATCTAGAATAATTTTAGACCCTTCAATCTTTATAAATGCATCCTTCAATGAATATAATTTGTGTTCTATTCGGGTCTACCAGAAAATAAACCTACACGCGCCTGAAAAGGAAACCAGAAACCTACCTGCCGGCTGTCACACATTTTTTGATCTGCTTCTTTTCAAGTTCTTCTTCAATTTTGATTGGTTTTTCTTTGACCATCATCTTCTACTGAAAACAAGATCAATTTTACAACAATCTTCATCTTGACTTACTTTTCAAGCCTTTAGCAAAATATGTTGAAAAATTTTAAAATTTTATCTTGATTCTTCCTTGATTATAATAATACCGTGAAGCCTTTATTCTTGTCCCCTCTCCTTGGGATCTTTGGCTGATTCACTGCCATGTCTTGGGATCTTTCCTACAACACTTTCACCAATTCAAGTCCCATCACAGTCTTCCTTGAAGCTTCACCTCGCGATGAGCTCCCTTCCAAGCTTGTCATTAAAAACTCCACATTAAACTGAGTTTTCTTCCTTTAACTTATATATCTCTCCACACTTCTCTCCTTTCAGGATTACCTTGTCTCCTTGGCTAGCTGTTACGATGCCTTGTTACACTTTAATTTGGCATCCTTCTTCATCGAGCATCCTATGGATATTAGATTTTACTATGCTTCCGAGACATACCGAACTGCCTCCAGAGCACGCATATCTCTTCTTATAACATTGACTATCCCGATGCTGATGACCTCACAAGTTAAGCCATCACCAGTTTGACACTCCCTTCCTCCTTTGCAACCAAGGAATTGAACATATCCTTATGGGAACATACATGAACTGCATACCATAATCAAATATTCAGCCTTATCTTGAAAAGTGTTGTCTTCAATGTAGGAAAACCATTAATATTTGGTCTGCTCATTGCTACGTCTACCTCCTCTTGTTTTTCTCCTCTAAACCTTCTTTCTTTTTTACATCCTCTTCTCCCCCCCCCCCCAAAAAAAAAAAAAAAAAAAAAAATCTTCCTTCCTCTCTTCTTGTTTCCCAAATCTTTGTTCTCTTTTCCCCTATTCTTCCTCTTCCTCATCACTTATTCTTGAGATATCATGGATGAGGAAAATGATTTTTAATGTGCTTAGTTTCTGAAAAAGGTGGTTAAATCATGGTGATCCAACTAAATGAGAGCAACCTTTTGATTCTTTTAAAAATAAAGTATGTATTCCACCGATCTTCCTTTTCTCAACCTTAATTTAAAATACAAGCTTGCATAAGAGGAGAATATGTTTTCACCATCAAAAGCAACAAAGATTTAGAATATAGATTTCAATGTGTCGTGCATATTAGTCGCGAGTCATCCACATGTATGCTGTCGTTAGTGCAGATTCTTCCTCTCAACTAGCCACCAAAGCAACTCAAAAGTAAACAATATGTTCTCCCTGATCTTCAACAGTCTATATTTCTTACTAGTCATAAAACTATCTCTTCTATAGACGAATATGCCCACATTTATCACAAGATATACACATTTAAATGAAAGTGGACCTCTTTAGCTCACATTGTCCACCTTTATATAAATATGACTACCTTTACCTCAGACTAATTACTTTTATATCAAATTGACTACATTTATATCAATATGACTATCTTTATCTTAATCTGACTTTCTTTATCTAAAACTGACTACCTTTATCTCAACCTGTCTATTTTTGTTATGCAGTGTGATGGATTCCTTTCTTAACAATCGCAGAACCTGGATGTTCGGGCATTCATGTCAACGAGCATTCCCCTGTAACTATCCATTACTTGGAGTTAACCTCCAAATCTGATGAAGAACTAGATAAAGAGTTGATGAGTTAATAATTTATTCCACTATGACTGAAATTATTCTAGAATCTCATCTAACTTTAAAACCGTCAATAAAAAAATTCATGAAAGTATGACATTCATCAATTCATGTGGCTTCTTATTGGCATGTAGAGACATATTATGACCAAATTCTATCAAGGATATTGTTAATATTTGAGGATGGGTTTTCTGTGATGAGAAGTGCAACCTACAATTCTATGATATATTGTACATTTCCGAACCAAAAATTGGCATGTCCGACACGGACGGACTTGACACATGTCCATTCGTGTCAGAAACTTAAAAATGTGTAAAACCTTTAGTCATGTTAGATTTTGTATAAGATGAAGTATGTTATGGTCCATTTTGACAAGCTAATTATTTTACAGATCATTTTATTATGGTAGGTTCTTCCATGTATGAATAACAAACCAATACATATATTTTTAAGATCTAAATGTACATATATTAAAAGGTAGAACAAATATATATCCATGTCATCCTGGATTCTGGAAAATAGTCATGTTCCCTATCTGCCTGAGATTCTGACAGTAATGTGCTTGTCTACTGATCGTATATTTTGTATTCTTTTTATTACACTTCTACATTTATCGTGTAATAAATCTGCTAATTTTCTTGTCTTAAATATCTATTCTGCAGAAGATAATAATGAGAGAGAAAGAGGATTAAATCAAATAAATACCAGTTAAAATCAGATGTAACTGGATCTATTTGATTAGCTGAGGATGATCCCAGATCTAGTTAGAACAAATTAAAGATTTGGGCAAATGTTCAGCTGAAGATCAGAGCAAATCAAAAAGATAACACCAAATGAAAATCGGTAAAATTTAGATTTCTATAAATCCATTTTGGTTAGCTGAAGATCAACCGAGGATAATATCAAATACAGAGAGATAAATGGATAGAGAGAAGATCAACGGATGAGATGAAACAAGTTTGACTCAGATTCTGACTGGATACATTTTAGTATTTGAATCATAACTTTCTCTACTGAATCTCAAATATGATGATTCAAGATGATCCAAAAGAAGACTTACAGGGATACAACTCTTATGTTGATCACTATTTCTAATTCTATCATTTGATAAGTGATATTCAGCAATCAACACGCCAACAAATTGCAGATCAGAACTGAATATCCACATCAAATCAAGTTTGGAGATAAGGGGAGGATTCAAATTCAGAAATAGCCAGCTTTTCCTATCTTCATACTCCTCTAACCTCTGCATTTCTTCTATAAATACCTGCAATCTCAAAGGCAAAGGGAGCACCACTTCAGAGAGAGCTTTACTTTAGATTTTTCTTTTCTTCTTCATTGTAATTTTATTTTCTTTATTTTATTTTTAGGTTAGAGAGAGTTACATGATCAAAAGAGAGGAAGAGTTATTGTAGAGTGACACTATTGTAATCTTTTCTTCAAGAAACTTATATTAAAGGTGACAATCAATGGAGGTTTCCCACTTTTCTTCAATGTGCTCGATCTCGCCGAAGCCCTGCTTTCTTTATTCTTTTCTATTTGATTTTCTTTACTTCATGTTGAGGTAAGTCTTTATTATGATTCAACGGTAGAGGTAAGTACTTTTTTTGTTTTTTTCAGTTCATTAGTTTAGAGTTATAATTCTTTTTTTTGTCTTTCATTTTTTTATATAAATAAAACAACAACACCACAATCTCTTCTTCTACCATCTCCTTCTTAACTTAACACAATAATTTTATTTTATAAAATTGAGAAGATAAATATTAACTAGTTTCAATAAATTAAAAGAGAGAAAGTTACACAACGCTTCCATCGCTGTCCCTCCCTGTGGATCACGACCCGTTAGCCCTAGGCTACACGGTAGAATTGAGGACCTAGCACTATTCCTAAAATTCTTTATTTTTCTGTGCAGGTTTGGCTCGATCATAATTTTTGCGCGGTTGCCGGGGAGGGACAATAAGTTTTCTTTCTTCTTGATTTACTTTAACAGTTTTACTCTTTTTCTTCTCTGTTTTGATGTACAGAGGCTAATTATAGAAAACTAGGAGCTGCAGTGGACATATTGCTACTCTGTACCTCTGCCCAAGAAGGCAGAGCATCAGAGCCCACAACTGTGGTGAACTACTAACTGTAGTCTCTTGCAGGTTGCTTTACATGGATTAGCTCTCTGCAGTTATTAGTTTATCTGTTTAACTCACTCTGTACATATTTCTAATCAACAGTAACTTGTTGCTTTGTAAATGCTAAAAAACGTTTAGACTCTTGCATCTTAGGGCATTTGTCTATTTTGTTTCTTTACATTACTGTTGAAGAGTGCTGGAGCAAAGGTATGTGTGTATTGCATATAGTTTAGGAAACATATTTTGAGTGATTCATATTACTTGAATGTTACCTTTTGCTTTATACTTGTACACTGCACTAAAAAGACTAAGGGCATATCCTTAAATAAGATAAGGTGGGGAAGTCATTACCCTTCCTTAGCCCAAAAACTATCTCCTCACTCACTAACCCAGCCTAACATAAAATTGAGTAGACGTTGGCCCTAGGAACATCTCGGACTCAAATAGGGATTGACTTAAGGGGGAAGTTGTTAGAAGTTGACTCTTGCCAAATCGGTGTTTAAGGTTGGGGATTGAGGGGCGAAACCCCGAAGGCTGGTGGTTTGGCATAATTAGGCCCGTTGCTTAGGCACGGATACCTCCCACTAATCTTGCCCCTACCTGGCCGATTAACTTGTGGTCAGGTTCTGTAATATACCTCCTGTGGATAATCAACAGTTAGGAGTCGTCTAGGTCTAAGCTCTACCCTAACATAGGCTAGATTTTTTTATTTTCTTCTTTCTTTATTTGTTTGTTTTGTTTTTTCTTGTGAAAATGGATTATAATTACAATTATTCTGATTATAACTTAAATCCATATTTCACCCCAACCTCTTTCAATTCAGATACTACCAACCCGGCATTACATAACTCTAACCAACCAAGTATGCCAGATTGGTCTTATCCGAATCAATATATGCCCCAATCTCAGTATTATGAACAAGAATGGGATAATCATCACCACTCTTCACCGAGTCAGTGGGGATACAACTCTCCTGAGTCTTACTATCAACAACCTTACCAACAAACAGCTTCATATAATCCATACCAAGACTAACCTATAGAAGAAAAATCTTCTTTAGAAAAGACATTGAAGCCTTCCTTGAGTCTACACGACAAGTACAAATCATAGCGGACTCAATTCTCCCAAATAATTCCCAAATCCAAGATCCTTACTCTAATTTTTAAGTCCAACCACAACAAGAAGAACCTCTTGACTTAGAAAAGAATATGGAATTCATGATTCAGTCTCAAAATAATTGTATTCAATCCCAAACGGATTGTCTCAAATCTCTTAATAGGTTAGAAGCAAAAGTGAGTCATTTGGTCAACATAATTAATGATAGGAATGAGGAAACTCTACCTAACACATTTCGACCACTCCTGATTCCCCTAACCATATTGACGAAGAATCATGGCATCTTGAAGATTTTAACCAAGATTCAATTTCACTACAAAACTTTGAACTTGACCAATATCAACCCATTGATAAATTGGCAAGTTTTCATTTCAATGAGATTGAACTTGAAGATGAATGTGATACCGATTCCCAATATTGTGATTCAGTTTCACTTTTTGAATCAATGCTGACTCCGATTTTCTTACCCGATTTGGACTCAATTTCGAAGCCAACACTGATTCCTATCCCTGTAGAGCTTGAACATGAACCTGAAAGTGCTCTGATGCCATTGAAAGCACACCTAGAGGGGGGGTGAATAGGTGTAAATGCTAATGTAGAAACTAAATGCTCTAAATGAGGAAGCTAATGCAAATTTTGCAATCACACTTAGTACAACACACAAGTGTAGCCGAATTCCCCGTGAAGGGCTCTGGACTAACTCCTCTTGATTCCCCTAGATATGGGTTGAGGTGCTATGTGAAGCTCTTGTGGTTAAGTATAAGTGAGGCACACACATAAGCATATAATGGATATGGCAATATGAAACAATGCTCAACACAAGCAAATATGATATGATGATATGAATGATGCTTTGCACAATTAAAAGAGAGAGAGGGTTAGAGAGACAATGGATCAAACGCAAACAACAAGATATGTTTCGAGGTTCGAGCCCCTAGCTCTACATCCCCGCCTACACCACCGTGTAGGATTTCCAATCCACTATCTCCCACCGAGGGAACCTCCACCGAGGAGGATTTGTTACAACAATGGAGTACCGAACTCCTCTCTCAAACACCGCCTCACAACCGAGGGGTAAGCCCGTAGCCAATACAACCACAATCACCTTTACCGAAGAGGGATACAAACCAAACTCCACCTCTCACTAGAGGGAGCAAACCACAAGCCTCAACCTCTACCAAAGAGGGAGCAAACACCAACCCAATACAACAACCTCAACCTCTACCAAAGAGGGAGCAACTCAAGAAATCAAGGGTTTACAATAGGTGGTCTCTCTCAACCATAACCTCTTTCCTTTTTCCACAAAACAATGATCCTAATAGATTAGGATAGAAGATAGCTCAAGTGTGGAAAACTAAGTGTTTTGATCAAAGAAAACTCTTGGGAAAACACCAAAAATGATATAGAGATTTTTGCTCAAAAATAATTCCCAAAACCTAGTTTCTTTGAAATAAGCAAAACACTTAAAAACAAATAGAATGAATCTTTTTGCTTTTTAAACACTTTTTAAAACTTGTTTTTAAAACCAGAGAATGGGAGAAAATCAGCTCTAAAAATCTTAGCCAAAATCCCAAAGGAATGGGGTTTATATAGGCCAAAATAGAACTAGCCGTTAGGCTGATCTGGCAGCCTGACAGGCTAGCGGTCGGCCGGCCGGCCGACCGCCAACGGTCAAAAATCCGACCGTTGGAGCAAACCGGTCGACCGCCCGGCCGTCCCCAGATACAGAGAGCAGAGCTCTCTGGACCGATCGGCCGCCCGGCCGACCGTCCCTGTGTCTGATAAACGTGCACAGGCTTGTGCACGTCGGTCGACCGCAAGGGTCGACCGGCCCTTGGTACGGTCGACCCGTGCGGTCGACCGTCCTGGCCTGTCAGACACTGTTCTGGGACAGAAACACATGTTAAAAATATTTCTAAAAATCTTTTATCTCTTCTAAAAATCCCCCAAAAATAGTTTTATCATTTTGCATTGATACATAAACATGTGATAAAAAGTTTGGCTCAAATATCAATCAATATGAACTATTTTGTGTCTTATCATTTTTACCAAAAACCAAATCTTGTATTTTATCAAACTTGGATTTTTCAATACATGAATAGGAAAGTCAAAATAAGTTTGTTTAAAAGTTAAGCATGCATGTATAGAATGAAACAACTATACATATATCAATTTAAACTTGTTTTGATCAACTATTCATGAAAATCAAAAACCAAACATAAAACGTGTGTGTTTGTGCACTTGAGCATATCAACTATACTAAGCTTTACAAATGGATCTAAAACACACTAAACTAAACTAGGATACCTAAGTCTTCTTGATGATCTTCCATCTTCAAGTCGGCTTGGTCCCAAACGTGATCCACCGAGTGCAAAGGTATGATCTTTAAGCTTTGGCACCGGAATCACCATGAAAAGCTTCTAAACTCCTTGTTGAAGTTAATCACCAACTAATATCTTGCTAAAGGATCTGAAACTTAAAATCACAAGATTATTAGTAAACATAACTACATGAGTTAATCATCATCAAAACTAGAGTGGAAGGTCTTAGGGCCAACAATCTCCCCCTTTTTGATGATGACAAAACTCATGGAGTTATATATGCATGGATTAAAGTTAAGCTTCAAAGAAGCTCCCCCTTAACTCATGCATAAACAAGTAAACAATAAATATGCAATGAATGACAATGCATAATCATGCATAAATAATAAATGGCTCTAGATACCAATGAAATATTTAAAAACAAAACATGCTCTAGATACCAATTAAAATTACTAAATTAAACTTAATATATGTAAAAACATAACTATGCATATATAAATCTTATAAACTCAAAATCTTTCTCCCCCTTTTGTCAATCATCAACAAAGGGGTAAACAATCAAAACAAAACAAAATTTTCTCACCCTTTTTAATACAAAGAATCAATCATCAATAAAGGGTTAAAAACAAAACTAAATCAATACATTTTTCTCCCCCTTTTGTTCGAAACAATGAATCAACAAAAGGGTCAAATAAAATAATGTTTTCCCCTTTTTGTCTAAAACAAAACAAAAACAAAATAGGGGTGACATTCAATTAAGGTACCAATTGAAAATATGTTAAAGAGTATCATCTTGATACCAATTGAAAGGAAACAAAAAAAAATTAATACCAATTGAAATTAAAAATAATAAATTTTGAATTGTCTAAACAAAAATTTTGATACCAATTGTAAATCTTTTTCATTTTGAACATATGATACCAAATTGAAATTTCAATCATAAAGTAAGGGAGTGGAAATACAAATACCAATTGAAATATGAAAATCGAATTTTCTCCCCCTTTATGAAATACAAACTAAACACAATGCGTAGGCTTGATACCAATTTAAAAATAATCAATTGAAACAAAATTGAAACTCAAGCTTAGCATAAACACAAACATATATATGTATGGAAAATAGATACCAATAGAAATTGATATTCTTGGAGTTGAAACATACATACATACAAACATATATGAGTATACAAGAAAGTTCAAAATTGATACCAATTGAAAGAATTCAATGATACCAATTGAAATAACAATAAGATCAAGTGTATATCTCATATTACTAGCCTCCCAATTATGGTTCAAGTTTTAAATGATTTTCATTTTAAAGCATACATGAACATGATCTCCCATCCAACCTCCCATTAAGCTCAAAATTCCTTGAAACAATGAAAAACATCAAAATTATTTAATCTTCAAGGTATATGTATGTCTTATTCAAACTAAAGTATACATACATATCCAAACACAACGAGTCCACAAAATATATGCATTAAGGCACGTGGCTCAAAAAGGATGTATATGTATAATGATAATTGGATAAAATAGACATATACATGTTGGCCCAATGGCCTTCCACTCTAGTTTTGATGATGATCAACACTCATGTAGTTATGTTTACTAATATTCTTGTGTTTCTAAGTTTCAGATCATTAACAGAATATTAGGTTGGTGATTAGCTTCAACAAGATGATTAGAAGCTATTCATGATGATTCCGGTGCCAAAGCTTAAAGATCATACCTTTGCACTTGGAGAATCACGGAGTTTGTACAGAGTCTACTTGAAGATGAAGATCGTCAAGAAGACTTAGGTATCTAGTTTAGAGTTTGTGTTTTAGATCTATATTGTAAAGCTTAGTTTAGTTGATATGCTCAAGTGCACAAATCACACACGTTTTATGATTGAGTTTTGGTTTTCATGAATAGTTTATCAAAACAAGTTTAAATTGATATATGTATAGTTGCTTCATTCTATACATGCATGCTTAATTTTTTAAACAAACTTATTTTGACTATCCTATTCATGTTTTGGAAAATTCTAGTTTGATAAAATACAAGTTTTGTTTTTGATAAAATTGGCAAGACACAAAAATGAATTGATATGATTGATATATGTCTTGAAATTTTTATCACAAGTTTGGTTATCAAAGTAAAATGATAAAACAAGTTTTAGAAAAACATATTTTTAGAAAAACAGTTTTTATTGTGATTAAAACTATTTTTTTTGGATTTACTGTGAATTTATGGGATTTTTATTGAGTGAAAAGACCTATTTTCAAATCCCGTATCTGTGCAGAACTGAGGACTGGCTGACAGGCCAAGTCGGTCGACCGGACCGGTCGACCGCACCATAGGCCGGTCGACCGGGACGGTCGACCGACGTGCACAAGTCTGTGCACGTTTTGGAGTCTCTGGGACGGTCGACCGGGCCGGTCGACCGAGATGAGAGTTCTGCTCTCAGGATGTTTCGGTCGACCGGGCCGGTCGACCGCTATTGCCCAACGGTCACATTTTTGACCGTTGGCGGTCGACCGGCAGTCTGTCAGACTGCCAGCTCAGCCTAACGGCTAGTTTTGTATAGGGGCTATATAAACCCCATCTCTTTGGGGATTTTGGCCAAGTTTTCTAAGAGAAAAATTTTCAGTTTTCTGAAGTGTTTAAAAGAGTTTTCAAAAGAGTTTTAAGTGCAAAAACTTCTCATCTTTATTTGTTTTGGGTTTTTGGAAAATCAAAGAAAAATAGGTTTTTGGGATTTTTGCTTAGATCTTCAATTCTATCATATTGCAAGTATTTTCCCAAAGATTTTTCTTTGTTGCTTGTTTCCAAAAACACTTGTTTCCACACTTGAGCTATCTTCTATCCTAAACTATTAGGATCTTGTTTTTGTGGAAAAAGATAAGAGAAAAGGAAAGAGAAGTGTTTGATGTTGTTTGTTGTAAACCTCATAGTTGTAAACACCCTTATATTTGTGAATCCCTCTTCGGTAGAGGTGATCGGGTGATTGTGTTGTGGATCCCTCTTAGGTAGAGGTGATAGTGTTTGGTTGTGAGCCTCTTCGTAGAGGTGTGTGGATTGGTTGTTGTATTGGCTACGGGCCTTACCCCTCGGTTGTGAGGTGGTTGTTTGAGAGAGGAGTTTGGTACTCCTAGAGTTGTAAGAAATCCTCTTTGGTAGAGGTTCCCTCGGTGGGAGTTGAGATAGTGGAAATCCTACACGGTGGTGTAGGCGGGATGTAGAGCAAGGTGCTCGAACCTCGAAACAAATCTTGGTGTTTGCGTATTGATCCATTGTCTCTCTAACTCTCTCTCTTATATTTGTGCAAAGCATCATATTCATATCATATCATATTTGTTGTGTTGTGCATATTTCATATTGCCTTGCATTTATTCATATTGCTATTCATTCTTATATGCTTGGCTTGATTGTGTGTATTTTATATTGCTTGGATTGCTTGTGTGTGTGTGCCTAACTTATACTCATCCAACAAGAGCTTCACATAGCACCTCAACCCATTTCAAGGGGAATCAAGGGGAGTTAGTCCAGAGCCTCGCAAGGGGAATTCGGCTACACTTGTTGTATTGTATTAGTTTGTGCATAATTTGCATTAGCTTCCGCATTTAGCGCACTTAGTTTGCATTTAGTTTCTTAGATTAGCACTTACACCTATTCACCCCCCTCTAGGTGTTTTTCAATTGGTATCAGAGCTAGTGCTCCTGATACTTAGGCTTAACATCCTAGGAGTGAGATCCATTTGCTTGCTAATCTACATTTGCATTTGATTGTTTGCACATATTTAGTTTATACCATGGACTTCATGACCCCAACTAGTTTTGACCCTTCCAACATTGATGTTTGGAAGTATAGGATGTCCATGTACCTAAAGACCCTAGGTTTGCATGTCTTCCTTGCCGCCACCAAGAGATGTTATCTTGGTGATGGTAATCATATAGGGGCCAATGCACAAGCCCTAGAGGCCATTAGAAGCACTCTTCCTAAAGATTAACTCTTATGTGTTTCTAACTTTGATTCCGCCTTTGCAGTGTGGAACAAATTGACAACCACCACCACCTCGGAGCTTCAAGTTCAAATTCAAGAAGAGGAATCTAGTGGAGAATCCGATCCACAATGCTTCATGGTCCAAGGGAATGACTCCCTTGAGGTACATTCGGAATCCCACCTAGATAGTGATTATGATGCTAGTTCTTCATATGATGATATTGTTGATCCCCATGCTTTGAATGAAGAACTATCTATTGTTTGTGAAAAACTAATTGAAAAATATAAGATTTTGAAAAAGAAAAGTCTAGAAATCGAAAAAGAAAATAAGTGTTTGCATTCTAGACTTGATTGTGTTTTGCAAGAAAAGGTTGAGGTCTATAATGAAAGGGATTCATTGAGATCTCAATTGGAACTTGCTTTAAAAGAAAATAAATTTTTAAAGTCTAAAAATGATTGTGAAACTCTTTTGAAGAAAAATGAAAATTTGTCTTCTAAAGTTGATTTTGTTTTAAAAGAGAATGTTGCTTTGAAAAACAAAATCATTTCTATTTCAAATGAGTTGAATGTTTGTTTAGATAAGAATATTGTTTTGCAAAATAAAATTGATGCACATGTTTGCCATGCTAGTGTAGCTTCTTCATCTAGTCTACCTAATGCATGTACCTCTTCTTCTAAAATTATTGATGATATTTGTATGTTAAAGAAGAGAGTAGATTGTTTGGGCTCCACTATGAGCCAATGTGCCATGAACCACTCACGGTTGGAAACCTTGGTTCGAAAGAAACAAGTTCCATCCTTTATGCATGCACACCCATCACGGCATACACATGCTTCACACGGACACCATCAACACAAGTATGCTCATGTGTACACATGTACACATTGTGGCCGAAAAGGCCATCTTGCTAAATTTTGCTATGATCGTTTACATGTTGAAAATTTAGCCAAGAAGTTTGTTTGGGTTAGAGAAGGTACTAACCCCCATGGACCAATAAGATGTGGGTACCAAAGACCACCCCTCCTATTGTTTTTGATGTAGGTGTGGGCTCTCACATGACGTGAGAGTGATGACACCTTGGAGTGGATGCGTTCCGGACTTAAAGGAAATCATATGGATGCATCACTTTCAAGGGAAGATTTGGTGGAGATGACCACCATGTTTTGGAGACAAGGAGAGTTGCTTCTTCGTTTTGGTAACAATCCTTTACTCCCATTTATTATGTTTACATGCTTTCCACTTCATTGTTTATAGCATGTTTTGATAATTTATAGCATATTTTATTGTCTATGGATTAGTATGTTCATTCCATGTTTATTAGATCCTTGACATACATGTATAGTATTTGAGACACACATGCTTATTTGATTCACATTTAGTGTTCTCACCGTTTGTTTAGCTATAATGTACATCATGAATCTATTGCATGTGAATTTACATAATAATCATGTTTTAGTTTTCCATGATGACGTTTATCGTGTTTTTGATGCTTCATGTTTTGATGCTCAATGACTTGATTACATGTTTAAGTGTTAGTTTTCATTAAGACTAGTTATATACTTGTACATATAGTGGGCCACAAATAAATCTATATATGTTTGGGCTTGATGCTTATTTGAACCCATTAGATGTGCTAGTATAGTCTAGTTTTGATGATTCATACATTTCAAACTTGTATTCCATTTTTGGATTTATTTTATGATTATGTATTTCACTTCATGTATATGTGTATTTTGCCAAACTTGAAGATATACATGTATACCCCTTGAGTCATTTGCCTTTCATGCAAATATCTATTATGGACTCAAAGTGTGTTTAAGGGATATGTATGTATACTTCTTGTGTTGACAAATCATACATATACCTTGAAATGAAAATTGCTTTGATGAAAATTTAGCCTTACATGTTTTCATGTTTATGTGTCAATATTTAACTTCATGTATATGTCCATCTTATCCAAACTATTGACTATACATGAGTATCCTTTTTGAGCCACGTGCCTTAATGCATATATCTTGTGGACTCTTTATGTTTTGGATATGTATGTATATCTTAGTTTGTATTAGACATACATATGCCTTGAAGATTAGATAGTTTTGATGATTTTGTGTTTAAGGAATAATTGAGCTTAATGAAAATATTTTTCATGATTATGATCTTCACATATTATTTGTACACTCATATCTATTGCTCATGTTTGTTTCTCATGAGTTATGCTTTATTGGTTAGAGTGATGATTATCATGTGAATTTCATTTTTGTTTTATTCCTTGCTTGAAGGATTTCGTGCTAGTTAACAAGTTTTCCATCTAACTAGTTGCGGTGTTCTTCATTTTGGTAGTGATTTTCAAACAAAACTACATTTTTAAATCTATCTTTGAAAACCCATACCTTCCAAGGGCGGTAGTAGGATGGGAGATCATGTTCATGTATGCCCTAAATTGAAAATCTTTAAAACTTGAATTATGATTGGGTGGTAGAGAATATGATGTATACACTTGAACTTATTGTTATGTCAATTGGTATCATTGAACTCTTTCAATTGGTATCATTTTGATCTTCTTGTATACTCATATATGTTTTTGTATGTATGTATGCTTTAAATTCCAAGTATATCAAGTTCTATTGGTATCTATTTTTCATACATATATATATGTTTGTGTTTATGCTAGTGCTTGAGTTTCAATTTTGTTTAAATTGATTACTTTTAAATTGTTATCAAGACTATGCATGACTTTAGTTTGTATTTCATAAAGGGGGAGAAAATTTGATTTTGTATTTCAATTGGTATTTGTACTCCCACACTTTATGATTAAAAGTTGTTATTTTAAACATATGATATCAACATCAAATTTTCAAAATGAAATATATTCTTACAATTGGTATCAAAATTTGTGTTTAGACATTCAAAATTTGTTATGTTGTTTTACAATTGGTAATTTGTTATGTTTAATTACAATTGGTATCTCAAAATGTTGTTTAAAGAAAATATTCAAAGTTTTTATTTGTATTTCCTATATGCAAGGAGAGCTTAACATCTCTCTTACATATAGATTCATGTTGAGTATATTATAAATTGAGGAGCTTGACAACTCTTCTTTATATGATATACGTGTGTAGGGGGAGCTTCACATCTCCTCTTATGCATTACATAATATGTGTTATGTGAATTGGGGCTTGTCATCCCTTCTTCATGTAATGCATATGTGTAGGGAAGCTAACTTAGCGTCTTCCTCTTCATGAATGTATATAGCATATAACATATATTGATCCTTGTTTATTGGTATCAAGATGCTTCATTGACATATTTTCAATTGATATCATGTTTTTAAAGTCACCCCTTATTGACTTTGTTTTGTTTTAGACAAAAAGGGGGAGAACATTGTCTTTTATTGTTTTGTTTGACATAAAGGGGAAGAGAGATTTTTACCCCTCGATTTTTACCCCTTTGTTGATGATTGACAAAAAGGGGGAGAAGTATTTGAGTTTTATATGCATGCTTATGTTTTATATGCATATATTATGTTTTAATCTCAAGAATATTAAGTTTAATTGATATATAGAGTTTGCTTTGTAATTGGTATCTAGAGCTTATTTTGTTTTGAATATTCCATTTGATATCTAGAACCATTTATTGTTTATGCATACGCATGTTTCATGTTTAACATTCATTGCATATATTTATTGTTTATCCCTATGCATGAGTTAAGGGGGAGCTTCCTTGAAGCTTATCTTTAATCCATGCATATATAACTCCATGAGTTTTGTCATCATCAAAAAGGGGGAGATTGTTGGCCCAATGGCCTTCCACTCTAGTTTTGATGATGATCAACACTCATGTAGTTATGTTTACTAATATTCTTGTGTTTCTAAGTTTCAGATCATTAACAGGATATTAGGTTGGTGATTAGCTTCAACAAGATGATTAGAAGCTATTCATGATGATTCCGGTGCCAAAGCTTAAAGATCATACCTTTGCACTTGGAGAATCACGGAGTTTGGACCGAGTCTACTTGAAGATGAAGATCGTCAAGAAGACTTAGGTATCTAGTTTAGAGTTTGTGTTTTAGATCTATATTTGTAAAGCTTAGTTTAGTTGATATGCTCAAGTGCACAAATCACACACGTTTTATGATTGAGTTTTGGTTTTCATGAATAGTTTATCAAAACAAGTTTAAATTGATATATGTATAGTTGCTTCATTCTATACATGCATGCTTAATTTTTAAACAAACTTATTTTGACTATCCTATTCATGTTTTGAAAAATTCTAGTTTGATAAAATACAAGTTTTGTTTTTGATAAAATTGGCAAGACACAAAAATGAATTGATATGATTGATATATGTCTTGAAATTTTTATCACAAGTTTGGTTATCAAAGTAAAATGATAAAACAAGTTTTAGAAAAACATATTTTTAGAAAAACAGTTTTTATTGTGATTAAAACTATTTTTTTGGATTTACTGTGAATTTATGGGATTTTATTGAGTGAAAAGACCTATTTTCAAATCCCGTATCTGTGCAGAACTGAGGACTGGCTGACAGGCCAAGTCGGTCGACCGGACCGGTCGACCGCACCATAGGCCGGTCGACCGGGACGGTCGACCGACGTGCACAAGTCTGTGCACGTTTTGGAGTCTCTGGGACGGTCGACCGGGCCGGTCGACCGAGATGAGAGTTCTGCTCTCAGGATGTTTCGGTCGACCGGGCCGGTCGACCGCTATTGCCCAACGGTCACATTTTTGACCGTTGGCGGTCGACCGGACCTGTCGACCGGCAGTCTGTCAGACTGCCAGCTCAGCCTAACGGCTAGTTTTGTATAGGGGCTATATAAACCCCATCTCTTGGGGATTTTGGCCAAGTTTTCTAAGAGAAAAATTTTCAGTTTTCTGAAGTGTTTAAAAGAGTTTTCAAAAGAGTTTTAAGTGCAAAAAACTTCTCATCTTTATTTGTTTTGGGTTTTTGGAAAATCAAAGAAAAATAGGTTTTTGGGATTTTTGCTTAGATCTTCAATTCTATCATATTGCAAGTATTTTCCCATAGATTTTTCTTTGTTGCTTGTTTCCAAAAACACTTGTTTCCACACTTGAGCTATCTTCTATCCTAAACTATTAGGATCTTGTTTTTGTGGAAAAAGATAAGAGAAAAGGAAAGAGAAGTGTTTGAGGTTGTTTGTTGTAAACCTCATAGTTGTAAACACCCTTATA
This sequence comes from Agave tequilana, assembly GCA_038442645.1. Lineage (NCBI taxonomy): Eukaryota > Viridiplantae > Streptophyta > Magnoliopsida > Asparagales > Asparagaceae > Agave > Agave tequilana. Next base: position 74,132 of record JAVJIF010013602.1, on the reverse strand, counting down.
TTTGTGAATCCCTCTTCGGTAGAGGTGATCGGGTGATTGTGTTGTGGATCCCTCTTAGGTAGAGGTGATAGTGTTTGGTTGTGAGCCTCTTCGGTAGAGGTGTGTGGATTGGTTGTTGTATTGGCTACGGGCCTTACCCCTTGGTTGTGAGGTGGTTGTTTGAGAGAGGAGTTTGGTACTCCTAGAGTTGTAAGAAATCCTCTTTGGTAGAGGTTCCCTCGGTGGGAGTTGAGATAGTGGAAATCCTACACGGTGGTGTAGGCGGGGATGTAGAGCAAGGTGCTCGAACCTCGAAACAAATCTTGGTGTTTGCGTATTGATCCATTGTCTCTCTAACTCTCTCTCTTATATTTGTGAAAAGCATCATATTCATATCATATCATATTTGCTTGTGTTGTGCATATTTCATATTGCCTTGCATTTATTCATATTGCTATTCATTCTTATATGCTTGGCTTGATTGTGTGTATTTTATATTGCTTGGATTGCTTGTGTGTGTGTGCCTAACTTATACTCATCCAACAAGAGCTTCACATAGCACCTCAACCCATTTCAAGGGGAATCAAGGGGAGTTAGTCCAGAGCCTCGCAAGGGGAATTCGGCTACACTTGTTGTATTGTATTAGTTTGTGCATAATTTGCATTAGCTTCCGCATTTAGCGCACTTAGTTTGCATTTAGTTTCTTAGATTAGCACTTACACCTATTCACCCCCCCTCTAGGTGTTTTTCAATACATGAAGTTAAACAAATAAACACGAAATCAAGAGAAACTAAATTTTCACCAAAATAAATTTCATTTCAAGGTATATGTATGAATTGTCAACACAATAAGTATACATACATATCCCTAAACACAATTGAGTCCAAATATATAAATTTGCATGAAAGGCAAATGACTCAAAGGGTATACATGTATATCTTAAAGTTTGGCAAAATAAATATATACATGAAATGAAAAATCATAATACAAATCCAAAAATAGGAATACAAGTTTAAAATGCATGAATCATCAAAATTAGACTATACTAGCACATCTAATGGGTTCAAATAAGCATTCAAGCTCAAACATATATAGATTTATTTGTGGCCCATTATATGCACAAATATATACCTAGTCTTAATGAAAACTAACATTTAAACATGTAATCAACACATGAAGCATAAAACCAAGATATAAATCAATCATGATAAGCATAAACATGATTATTATGAATATCCACATGTTATTAGAAATATGATATACGCAATAGCAACCATATAGTGAGAACACAAAAGAATTTATCCATATTAAACATGGGTGTCTCAAAATAACTAAACATGTATATCACTAATCTAATAAGCATGGCATTTTCATAGTAATCAACAAACATCAAAAACATGTTATGAAAGATAAACATGGAAAGCATGTAAACATAAGGAGTTAGAGATTCGATACCAAAACCAAGAAGGGCACCGCTCTAGTTCTCCAAACCAAGGTGGTCCTCCCACCAAAACTTCCCTTGAAAGTGATGCATCCAATTGATTTCCATGAAGCTCGGAACGCATCCACTCTAAGGTGCCATCACTCTCACGTCATGTGAGAGCCCACACCTACATAAAAAACTCTAGGGGTGGTCTTTGGTACCCATATCTTCTTGGGTCCATGGGGGTTAGTACCTTTTCTAACCCAAACAAAATTCTTTGCTAAATTTACATCATGTAATCTATCAAAGCAAAATTTAGTAAGGTGGCCCTTACGTCCACAATGTGTACAAGTGTACACATGAGCATACATAGTGTGATGGTGTCCGTGAGGAGCATGTGTATGCCGTGGAGGGTGTGCATGCATAAAGGATGGAACTTGTTTCTTTCGAACCAAGGTTTCCAAACGTGAGTGGTTCATGGCACATTGGCTCATAGTGGAGCCCAAACAATCAATTTTCTTCTTAATCATGGATATATCATTATCAATTAAAGAAGAGGTGGCACATGCAATAGGAGGTGTGTGTGATACTACCCTAGCATGGCAAACATGTGCATCAATTTTATTTTGCAAAACAATATTTTTCTTTAAACAAACTTCTAAATCATTTGAAATAGAAATTATTTTATTTTTCAAAGCAACATTCTCCTTTAAAACAAAATCAATTTTTGAAGATAAGTTTTCATTTTTCTTCAAAATATTTTCACAATCATTATTGTTTTTCAAAAACTCATTTTCTTTAAGTACAAGATCAAGTTTAGATTTTAATGAATCCCTCTCATTAGCAATCTCCTCTTTCTCTTGCAAAACAACATCAAGTCTAGCAATCAAATTTTATTTTTATTGTTAAGGCCTAGACTTTTCTTTTTCAAAATCTTATATTTTTCTATTAATTTTTCACAAACAATAGATAGTTCTTCATTCAAAACATGGAGATCAATATTATCATCACATGAAGAACTAGCATCATCACTATCTAGTTGAGATTCCGAATGTACCTCAAGGGAGTCATTCCTTGGACCATCAAGCATTGTGAGTCGGATTCTCCACTAGATTCCTCTTCTTGTTGAATTTGCAATTGAAGCTCGGAGGTGGTGGTGGTTGTCAACTTGTTCCATACTACAAATGCGGAATCAAAGTTAGAAGCAAGCATAAGATATTCTTTATTTAATATGCTTCTAATGGCCTCAAGGGCTTGTGCATTGGCCCCTATATGATTGCTATTACCAAGATAGCATTTCTTGGTAGCGGCAAGATATACATGCAAGCCTAGGGTTTGTAAATAGATGGACATCTTAGTCTTCCAAACAAGAATGTTGGAAGGGTCATATATAGGTGGGGTCATGAAGTCCACGGTAAACTATATGTGTGCAAGCAAGCAAATGCAAATAATAGATTAGCAAGAAAAAGGATCTCACTCCTAGGATGTTAAGCCTAAGTATTAGGAGCACTAGCTCTGATACCAATTGAAAGTGCTCTGATGCCAATTGAAAGCACACCTAGAGGGGGGGTGAATAGGTGTAAATGCTAATCTAGAAACTAAATGCTCTAAATGCGGAAGCTAATGCAAATTTTGCAACCACACTTAGTACAACACACAAGTGTAGCCGAATTCCCCGTGAAGGGCTCTGGACTAACTCCTCTTGATTCCCCTAGATATGGGTTGAGGTGCTATGTGAAGCTCTTGTGGTTAAGTATAAGTGAGGCACACACACAAGCATATAATGGATATGGCAATATGAAATAATGCTCAACACAAGCAAATATGATATGATGATATGAATGATGCTTTGCACAATTAAAAGAGAGAGAGGGTTAGAGAGACAATGGATCAAACGCAAACAACAAGATATGTTTCGAGGTTCGAGCCCCTAGCTCTACATCCCCGACTACACCACCGTGTAGGATTTCCAATCCACTATCTCCCACCGAGGGAACCTCCACCGAGGAGGATTTGTTACAACAATGGAGTACTGAACTCCTCTCTCAAACACCGCCTCACAACCGAGGGGTAGGCCTGTAGCCAATACAACCACAATCACCTCTACCGAAGAGGGATACAAACCAAACTCCACCTCTCACTAGAGGGAGCAAACCACAAGCCTCAACCTCTACCAAAGAGGGAGCAAACACCAACCCAATACAACAACCTCAACCTCTACCAAAGAGGGAGCAACTCAAGAAATCAAGGGTATACAATAGGTGGTCTCTCTCAACCACAAACCTCTTTCCTTTTTCCACAAAACAATGATCCTAATAGATTAGGATAGAAGATAGCTCAAGTGTGGAAAACTAAGTGTTTTGATCAAAGAAAACGCTTGGGAAAACACCAAAAAATGATATAGAGATCTTTGCTCAAAAACAATTCCCAAAACCTAGTTTCTTTGAAATAAGCAAAACACTTAAAAACAAATAGAATGAATCTTTTTGCTCTTTAAATACTTTTTAAAACTTGTTTTTAAAACCAGAGAATGGGAGAAAATCAGCTCTAAAAATCTTAGCCAAAATCCCAAAGGAATGGGGTTTATATAGGCCAAAACAGAAACTAGCCGTTAGGCTGATCTGGCAGCCTGACAGGCTAGCGGTCGGCCGGCCGGCCGACCGCCAACGGTCAAAAATCCGACCGTTGGAGCAAACCGGTGACCGCCCGGCCGTCCCCCAGATACAGAGAGCAGAGCTCTCTGGACCGGTCGGCCGCCCGGCCGACCGTCCCTGTGTCTGATAAACGTGCACATGCTTGTGCACGTCGGTCGACCGCAAGGGTCGACCGCCCTTGGTACGGTCGACCCGTGCGGTCGGCCGTCCTGGCCTGTCAGCCACTGTTCTGGGACAGAAACACATGTTAAAAATATTTCTAAAAATCGTTTATCTCTTCTAAAAATCTCCCAAAAATAGTTTTATCATTTTGCATTGATACATAAACATGTGATAAAAAGTTTGGCTCAAATATCAATCAATATGAACTATTTTTGTGTCTTATCATTTTTACCAAAAACCAAATCTTGTATTTTTATCAAACTTGGATTTTTCAATACATGAATAGGAAAGTCAAAATAAGTTTGTTTAAAAGTTAAGCATGCATGTATAGAATGAAACAACTATACATATATAAATTTAAACTTGTTTTGATCAACTATTCATGAAAACCAAAAACCAAACATAAAACGTGTGTGTTTGTGCACTTGAGCATATCAACTATACTAAGCTTTACAAATGGATCTAAGACACACTAAACTAAACTAGGATACCTAAGTCTTCTTGATGATCTTCCATTTTCAAGTCGGCTTGGTCCCAAACGTGATCCACCGAGTGCAAAGGTATGATCTTTAAGCTTTGGCACCGGAATCACCATGAAAAGCTTCTAAACTCCTTGTTGAAGCTAATCACCAACTAATAGCTTGCTAAAGGATCTAAAACTTAAAATCACAAGATTATTAGTAAACATAACTACATGAGTTAATCATCATCAAAACTAGGGTGGAAGGCCTTTGGGCCAACAGAACCAACTATATTGGATAGTCATATTTCATTATTGGAAAATAAATGTGAACTTGAATTCTATGATTTGGACCAAATCCATGAACCAACTCCGACTCTCGAACCTAAACTTGATTTGAGTTTTATTCCCGAGTCAATATCGGTTTCTATTCCCTTCATTGTTGAGCCCAAATCATCCATTCCACAAAATCACATTCCATTGTTGGACCAAGGTTTAGATCAATATGATTCTGTGATGATATCCTAAGACTGGTCATATAACCGGGAAAAATTTCATGCTAGGATCTTGCATGATCCTATTCATATTGAGGATTATAAAAATATTAATAAGAAAGAGGTGATGAAAGTTGGGTTTCATGAAAATTCACAATATCTAGATTGGGCAGAAACGCTTGGCCCAATCAGACCACCACCGGAACCACCACCTTAAAGTAATATTTTCCTTCCCTTTCTTCTTTTTCATGCATCTATGCATTAATTCATACATTGAGGACAATGCATGGGATAGGTGTGGGGGAGGGTCAAACATAACTTAGGTTTTTTCTTTTTTTAAAAAAAGAAAGAAAATAAAAATTAACATTTTCTTTACTTTTAAAAACTTTTTGAAAATAGAAACAATATTTTGACATATTTTTGTAAGAAATTAAGTCAATTTTAAGGAATAGGAAAATCATAATTAGGATTTCTTATACTTGGTCAAAATAAGATTATTTGTTTGATTTCTAAGGATAGGAAGAAAGTTTGTGAAAGTATTTTTGTCTTGATCTTTACCATGAAGAAATATGCACACCTTATACACTTACACACTTAGGGTTCAAAAATAAAGATTCTTATGCCTTATTAAAAAAAAAGAAAAAAGAAAAAAGAAAAGAAAAAATATATCTATGAAAGATGAACAAATCTAATTATTGATTAGCTAGGTGCTTTGGCCTAAGTAAGCCTTGATATTTATGCGAAAGATGATTAGATAAGTTTGAGAAAAAAATATATATAAAAAAATCCTCTGATTAAGCTGGGTATTTGTGCCTAATAAAGCATAAGTATTCACGCCTAAAAGTGGTTCATATAATAAAATTCTTAGTTTTGTGGCCTTATTTGCTCGAGTCCTTAAGTCCTTGGGGTGTTTTCTCACCCGGTGTCCTAAGACCGTTTGGTTTGGGAGTCATCAATTAAAGGCTTGTTACATGGGCAGGTTAGAAAGCCTAATAGAATTAAGAAATAATACCACCAAAAATATATATATATATATATAAATAAATAAGGCATAAGAGTTAGAGTTAAAGAACCCTTAGTCAAAATTTTCACGGTCACAAGGTGCATATGACTTAGGGTAAAGTAATAGACTAGATGAGAAGTACAATTTGACTCCTTACTTTGATTGATAACAAATTTTGAATAAAGACTAAGTTCAGGAATGAAAAATTCGATTTTCCTATAACTTATAGATTAATTAAATCTTACAATAATATTTCAAATAATTTTCTCTTTCAAAATGCTTTTAAAAAATACTAACTCTTTGTTACTCTTTCTTTATGGATTTTGTGGGTGCAATCTACTGAAAACCCTCACGAGACAAAACTCGTCCTCTGGGGAAAACCTAGAGGTTTAACGGCTTATTGCACATGCTCAGTGCAATCGCGTAACCTGCGAAAGTAGTCTAATAATCTTTGATTTAGTTGATTTGCTCGAGGACGAGCAAAAGATAGGTGTGGGGGTGTGATCGTACATATATTTTGTATTCTTTTTATTACACTTCTACATTTATCGTGTAATAAATCTGCTAATTTTCTTATCTTAAATATCTATTCTGCAGAAGATAATAATGAAGAGAAAGAGGATTAAACCAAATAAATACCAGTTAAAATCAGATTTAACTGGATCTATTTGGTTAGCTGAGGATGATCCCAGATCTAGTTAGAACAAATCAAAGATTTGGGCAAATGTTCAGCTGAAGATCAGAGCAAATCAAAAAGATAATACCAAATGAAAATCGGTAAAATTCAGATTTCTATAAATCCATTTTGGTTAGCTGAAGATCAACCGAGGATAATATCAAATACAGAGAGATAAATGGATAGAGAGAAGATCAACGGATGAGATGAAGCAAGTTTGACTCAGATTCTGACTGGATACATTTTAGTATTTGAATCATAACTTTCTCTACTGAATCTCAAATATGATGATTCAAGATGATCCAGAAAGAAGACTTACAGGGATACAACTCTTATGTTGATCACTATTTCTAATTCTATCATTTGATAAGTGATATTCAACAATCAACACACCAATAAACTGCAGATCAGAACTGAATATCCACATCAAATCAAGTTTGGAGATAAGGGGAGGATTCAAATTCAGAAATAGCCAGCTTTCCCTATCTTCATACTCCTCTAACCTCTGTATTTCTTCTATAAATACCTGCAATCTCAAAGGCAAGGGCAGCACCACTTCAGAGAGAGCTTTACTTTAGATTTTTCTTTTCTTCTTCATTATAATTTTTATTTTCTTTATTTTATTTTTAGGCTAGAGAGAGTTGCATGATCAAAAGAGAGGAAGAGTTATTGTAGAGTGACACTATTGTAATCTTTTCTTCAAGAAACTTATATTGAAGGTGACAATCAATGGAGGTTTCCCACTTTTCTTCAATGTGCTCGATCTCGCTGAAGCCCTGCTTTCTTTATTCTTTTCTATTTGATTTGCTTTACTTCATGTTGAGATAAGTCTTTATTATGATTCAACGGTAGAGGTAAGTACTTTTTTTTCCAGTTCATTAGTTTAGAGTTATAATTCTTTTTTTTGTCTTTCCTTTTTTTATATAAATAAAACAATAGCACCACAATCTCTTCTTCTACCATCTCCTTCTTAACTTAACATAATAATTTTATTTTATAAAATTGAGAAAATAAATATTAACTAGTTTCAATAAATTAAAAGAGAGAAACTTACACAACGCTTCCATCGCTGTCCCTCCCTGTGGATCACGACCCGTTAGCCCTAGGCTACACGGTAGAATTGAGGACCTAGCACTTTTCCTAAAATTCTTTATTTTTCTGTGCAGGTTTGGCTCGATCATCTACTAATCACAACTAGAGTGGAAAGAAGGCAAGGTAATGATGTCTTTTGCATAACTAGCAGTTTTTCTCCATACCAATGCGCTCGCTCCAGTAAGGAAACTAAAACTCTGATGTAATGGAAAAGGAAACCTCTCCATATGCATCTCAATTCGAGTATATTAAGTCCTTAATTGAGTCCAGGACTTTAGATGCCATATCATTGGAAAGGGTGTAGCAAACTCGGTTGCATGGATATAGCCAAAGAGAAAGACATGTGCATATTTATCAGGGAATTTGTCAACTGAGAAGCCATCTCATATGTTGGTTCTTTACCATGGCTTCATATTAGGGAAAGTCCTATATCGGCATGGCAACTGGCTTCGGTTTCCAATTTGGGATCCAAATTAAGCCCGTTTAATATATGTATTCATTTGCATTTAGCTTACCGGGTTTTGGGTTACAAACCAGACTGCTAAACTTATAGCTGCCTTCTACATTTTAAAACAATTAAGTCTATATATACATCCTCATGAGCTTCTCAATTCGTAAACATGTACAAGTAGTTTACATTTATACAAGTATAAATATATCTTTTGATTACATTACACCTTATTTTGAGCTATATATATTTTGTTTATTGTTTTCAATTGGCCTATCCTCAAATACATGTATCCTAAAATTTTCAAATTTGTCATGTTCATGCACTCATACCATATTGTACCTGTACACCTTTGGCCCTACTTGTGCAACTTTGGTAGTATCCATTAGAACAAATTTTTAGTTTTTTCATTCAAAAAAGCATGGACTAAGCCACATTTTCTTATTTTGAATTCTTTGAGAGCTTGAAGCTTGTATAATGAAGGCAATGTTGGCCCAATATCCCGATGAATGTTTTGATGATAACAAATCATATTTAGTTATGTATTTAACAATTTTGTTTAAAAGAATTTCAGATTCAAAATAAGTTGATTTGACGGCTCCACTATCAAGACTCACAAGTTTGAACGCCGCTAAAGATTTGCTTTCCTAAGTTAAGCACATTAGAAAGCTTCGGGAACAAGATTCTGAAGAAAAGACCAAGTCAAGATCAAGACAATGAAAAAGTCCGAGATTTGTATTTTTACTTTTCTTTTTGACGTTTTGTCAAAACCTAGATGTTAGAAGTAGAGTTATGGGATTGTCACTCACACACACACACTTTAGTTTGATTCATGGCTTCAAAAACAATTTCTATTTCCAACTTAATTTTAGAGTTAACATGTTTTGGAAATTTGTTTTAGAAACTTTAAGTTTTTGAAAAACCGACCTTTTGAAAAACAAGTTTTTATCAAAGAGATTTTTATCAAAATGTTTTAACATATTAGAGTAGTGACTTATGATCATACTCTATTTTTATAAGGTCCAAAACCTCAACCCAAAAGACCAAAACTAAAAACCCAAGTTCTGGTTTCTGCAGAGTCTGATTTTTCAGAACTGACAGGAGCCGGTCGACCGTCCGGGTCGACCGACGTGCACAAATTGTGCATGTGCACGTCGGCCGACCGCTCGGGTCGACCGGGCACCTTGCAGTGTTCTCTGTTTGTTTGGGTCGACCGGGGCGGTCGACCGTTGTCCCCCAACGGTCAAAAATATGACCGTTGGCGGTCGACCGTCCGGGTCGACCGGCAGCTGTCAGAAATTCTGACAGACTCTAACAGCTCTATTTTTCTGACAGATTTTGTTGGGATCTCACCCCAATGAATTTCTCTAGCTGTCTTACCCTGTTTTTCAACCCCTATAAATAGTGGGTCACTTCAACATGATAAGACACTAATTTACAAACCAATTTTCACATCAATTCTTTCAAGCTTTTATTTGAGAAAAGATTTCAAAGCCAAAATTTCCATACACCCTTTTGAAGCCTATACCTCTACTTCACTCTAGATATTTGCACTACACAATCCCAAAATTCTACATCTACATATTGGTTATAGGATTGTGCTAAGTGAGCTATTTGTGATCAAGTGTGATCAACTTTCTTCTTGAGCGAAGTTGTAGAGGCATCGGCCTCAAGCGAGCTAGTGTGCTCCGGGTGGTGTCGCGACATCACAAGAGATAGGAAAAGTGTCTCCTTGTATTGGAGATCCGGTGGGATCAACAATAGTGGAAATCCTTCAAGTGTGAAGGCGGGGACGTAGAGCGTGGCTCGAACCTCGGAAACATATACTTGTGTTTGCGTTTGCTCGAATTTTCTCTAAACTCAAACTCCTTTATTTCTTGCAATACTTATTGTGGTTATTATTGCTAGTCCTTTAATTTGAGCAATTTGTTGTAGATTTTTTAATTCCGCATTATTGCCACATTTCATATAGCCATCACCTATTCACCCCCCCTCTAGGTGATTTCAATTGGTATCAGAGCCTAACCCTACAATTTGGTTTAACCACCTTAGGGAGATCCTTGTTATTTGGCTATATTAGTTGCATTCTTCATTTATTGTGCTTTATATTATTCATCCATGGCATCACTTGACTTTTCTAGCATCAAGTCCCCACCAAAGTTTGATGGCTTGAACTTTCCCATATGGAAGGTCAAGATGAACATCTTCCTTAAGTCCCTAGGAGTTAGGGTTGCTAGGTCCATTACAAAAGAATTTATTGAACCCCTCACTGATGAGAGCTCATGGTCCGAGGACACCTCCAAGGATTATGAAGCTAATGCTAGAGCCCAATATGCCTTGACCCAAGCCTTAAATGAGGATGACTTATCACGCATCATAAATTGCAAATCCGCATTTGAAGTTTGGAATACTCTTATTGTGACTCATGAAGGAACGTCACAAGTCAAAAGATCTAAGATTGACTTGTTGCGTTCTCAATATGAGAACTTTCATATGTTTGATAATGAGAGCATTGATGACATGCTCACGCGTTTCACCAAGATTACAAATGCTTTATCTTCTCTAGGTGACGCAATCGACAATGACCAAAAGATAAGGAAGGTCATTAGAGCTCTTCCCAATGCATGGGAAGTAAAGGCTACTACCCTCAAGGAACTCAACGATAGGGAGGAGATGGACTGCTCTGGCTTCATCGGAAATCTCAAGACGCATGAGATGGAGATGAAGGTAAGAGAAGAAAGGGAGGCACCCAAAAAGAAAGCACTAGCCTTCAAAGCCACTCCGACCATTCATGAAGAGGATGACTCATCGGAAGATTGCGATGAGGACTTTGCCATGCTCATCCGGAAGGTGGGCAAGATGTTTTACAAGAAGGGGAGGCAAAGCAACTTCCGAAGAGGGAAACCTCAAGGAAGATTTGAAAGGAAAAGAGAAGAACCCGGTCCTTGCTTCCATTGCAAGAAGATCGGACATCTCATTGCCGATTGCCCCGCTCTCCAAGCCACAACCTCCAAGAATGGGCCAAAGAAGAAGAAAGCTATGGTTGCAACGTGGGACGACACGGAGTCGGAATCCGAAGAGGAAAACGACGCCGCACACATGTGCTTCATGGCACATGGAGACGATGCTTCGAAGGTAACTATCGAAAACTCTTTAGATGAGGATGAGTTAACTACGGAATAGTTAGCTTAATTTTTCGAAGAATTACAACATAGATATGAGATTTCTCAATCACATAATAAGAAATTAAAAAGGGAATATGAGATTTTAAAAGATAAAATTAATGTTGTTGTTAAAGAAAAAGATGACTTAGCTAAGGGCTTTGAAAAACTAAAAGTTGATTTTGAAAATTATAAAATAGCTTGTAAAGGAAAAACTTCTATCTCTTCATGTAATAAAAATGATTTTGTTGAAATGCAAAAACGAGTTGAAGTTTTAGATTCAACACTTAAAAAATGTGCCTTTGATTTAAATAAAATTGCATCTAGGTTTCCCAAAGGAGTAACCCAAGGGAAACACACTCACCATGCACATGCACGGAAACATGCACACCCACACAAGCATGCATTCATGTATGGTAGTGGTAGAATTTATATTTGCACGCATTGTGGCCGCAAAGGCCATTTAGAAAAATTTTGTTTTGCTAAACATAATGTGAACAATAAATATGTTTGGGTTCGTCCTGGTACTAATCCAAAAGGACCCAAAAAGATATGGGTACCAAGAGACCCACCAAACTTAAATGATACAGGTGGATCTTCTTCCTCCAAGACTTAGGGGGAGACGGTGCCCGGGTGGTGGATGCAACAAGGCTCAAAGAACACATCGCGTTTGCATCGCTATCATGGAGGCACCTATTTTGGAGATTGCCCTCGCTTGGTAACCTCTCCATTTAAAAGGTTTTAATTTTTGGTATATATGTAAATGCATAGGATTGTTAGTTTAACTTTGTGCTTCATTGCCATATGTTTATGTAAACCAACATCTCTATCATGTTTGTGTATATGCCATGTTTTAATTTTGATATCTTGTCTATGATACCATATTTTTTGAATGTCCACATGTCTAGCCTAGATTATATATCTATATATATACACATTGTATTTTCAAAACTAGGAATAAATTTTGTAAAAATTTCATATTCAAGCAAATACATTAGAGATGGCAATTGCGCACCTCAACTCATTCAAGAGGAATCAAGAGGATGAAGTTCAGAACCCTTCACCGGGTATTCGGCTTCAACATCTCTAAAACTTTATTTTTGTATGAAAATTAAATAAAATGTTTTGTGTGAATTTTTGGTTGATATGATAACTTAATGAAGATTTAAAAACATTGTTGTATTATTGCATGTTATATATATCCTACTTATTTGTTAAAACTTCCTTTTTAAAAAATTTTTTTTTTCTGGCTTGACAGATTTTTGGGCAAAGCCGGCCGACCGCTCTTGAGTTACGGTCGACCGACTTCGCCTGAAAGATTGATTTTCTTTCTTTCCTTTTTGCCGGCCGACCCGTACGGTCGACCGCGATATCTGTCAGTGGTCTCGGGTTTTCTGGGTCGACCGTCCGGGTCGACCGCTCTGTGTTACAGAGCTCTCGGGTTTTCTGGGTCGACCGTGCGTCGATTTCTGCCCTAAATCTGCTATTTATTTCACAGTCTCTCTCATTTCTCTCACAACCCAACTGGCGATCCCCTTTCTCTTTTTCTCCCAAAAATTTCCAACTCTCAAAATCTCTCAAATTACTTCTAAAACCAAGTTTGATTCTCTCATTGTGGGTTAGATCTTCACTCTCAGGGACTTCTCACCAACAGATTTCAAAGATTTCCAGTTCTAGGGTTTGGGTTTCTCATTTCAGGTAAAAATCTCCTTTTTAGTTTAAATCTTGATCTCTAGCTTTAAGAATCTCAATTCTTTGTCAAAGATTTTTAGGTTCTTGTTGATTAGATCAAGCCATAACCTTTTTACCCTAAAAATCATCAATTTCTCCATAATGTCTAAGAGATCTAGGTCTGAGAAGGGAAAAACTGTTGTTCCCTCCTCATCATTCACTCCTAAACCTAAACGACCCTTTGTTAATGAGCTAGCTGAAAACCGGTTCATCATACTTTCTAAGAAAGCAGTCATTTCAGGGAGATGTGTTATTCTCAAGGACTTTGAACATCTCCACATCCCTCGCATCCTGAAAAGAAATTCTTTGGACAAATTCATGGCCATTAGGGAACCTGTGTACCCCTCCTTAGTGCATTACTTCTATGCAAATTTTGTTTTTGAGGGAAATCAAGTGAGATCTCGTGTTCTTGGGAAGGATATTAACATTCCCCTATCCCAATTTGCTGATATTCTGCATCTCTCCTCTGGAGGAGCTGATGTTTACAACTTTGATCTCCAAGATTTTGAATATCTGGACGGTGAGTCTGCGCTCACCGCTTCCACCTTGATTCACGGGAATGACAATCCCGATTTGGTTAGGAATGAGGAAGTGAACAAGTTCACGTTCACCGCCCAAGTCCTAGCCAAATTTGTTTTCTATAATATTTTACCTAAGTCCGGTGAGTATAGCAATGCTAGGGGTCCAGTTCCTCTTATCATCTATTGCCTTCTGAAAGGCATTAAGATTAATTTCCCACATCTCATTGCTTCTCACATGGCTTCTGATCAGATCCGCATGTCCGGTAGGCATTTGCCTTATGGAATGCTCATATCCTATCTTCTCAAACATTTAGGATTTGATCTTTCTTCGGAGACTCCCTCCGAACCCTCTGTGAACTTGGACTGCACCCTTTTGAAGAGGATGCAGGCTCAGATTCGTCGAGCCGCTCCTGAGCAGCCTCCTGTTCTTCCTGCTGTTGTTCTAGGGTCATCATCGGCCCCAGGGACTTCCTCTGCTCCCGGGCCATCTTTATCTCCTGAGTTCCAGTCCTTCATCTCATCTGAGATTCGCTCTCAGATTCAGGAGCACCAGTCCTGGATTGAGCAGCGAGATGCAGCCCTTCGTGCGGATTTGGAGCAGCGAGATACAGCCCTTCGTGCGGATATGGACTTGCGTTTCCAGAGGATTCGCAATGATATGACTTATTTTGCTAACTCCATGAGATTCGTGGACTTGCAATTTGAGGCAATCTTTGCGAAGTTCGACATGCTTAGTCCTGATCCCACATCTTTTGCCCGACCTCTTCCATCCTCCGGTCCTCCATTTCCTGTTAGAGATCCTTCTGCGGCTCCACCTTCACAGCCAGGTGTCGCAGGCATTGATCCAGAGGCGGTGGTGGCAGCAGTTTCTTCTTCTTCTTCAGAGGAAGACGATGATGGTGATGAGAAGATGGCTGAGGGTGCTGCTGCAGAGAGCTCGTCTGAGGAAGACGATGATGAGGAAGACGATGCTGAGGAGAGCTTGTCTGAGGATGATGTTGGTGGTGCTAAGTGACCTGCCCCTTTTGATGATGTCAAAAAGGGGGAGAGTTATTTATTGAGAGAGACTTGTACTTTGTTTGTACTTGACATTTATATTGTACTAGTATTATGTGTTTATGTGTTTGGACATCTTTTTATGTGTTTGTGTGTTTGGACATCTTTTTATGGTGGACATGTATCTTTGTATTGTGTCTGGACATGTTTTTATATTTATGTTGTGTTTTTATAAAAATGTGTTATCCTTTTATGACATGAGTATTGTGGATGAGTATTGCTATTTATCGTTT
The DNA here is from genome assembly GCA_038442645.1 of Agave tequilana. NCBI lineage: Eukaryota > Viridiplantae > Streptophyta > Magnoliopsida > Asparagales > Asparagaceae > Agave > Agave tequilana. The sequence continues at coordinate 59,038 of JAVJIF010013602.1, read as the reverse complement.
GTGCTATGTATCTATGCCCGAGTATGATTTCTTTATATGCATGTGTTGAGGGGGAGCTTCACTTGAAGTCTCTACCCAAAATATTTGTGATAACTATATATGTTTTGTCATCATCAAAAAGGGGGAGATTGTTGGCCCAATATCCCGATGAATATTTTGATGATAACAAACCATATTTAGTTATGTATTTAACAATTTTGTTTAAAAGAATTTCAGGTTCAAAACAAGTTGATTTGACGGCTCCACTATCAAGACTCACAAGTTTGGACGCCGCTAAAGATTTGCTTTCCTAAGCTAAGCACATTAGAAAGCTTCGGGAACAAGATTCTGAAGAAAAGACCAAGTCAAGATCAAGACAATGAAAAAGTCCGAGATTTGTATTTTTACTTTTCTTTTAGACGTTTTGTCAAAACCTAGATGTTAGAAGTAGAGTTATGGGATTGTCACTCACACACACACTTTAGTTTGATTCATGGCTTCAAAAACAATTTCTATTTCCAACTTAGTTTTAGAGTTAACATGATTTGGAAATTTGTTTTAGAAACTTTAAGTTTTTGAAAAACCGACCTTTGGAAAAACAAGTTTTTATCAAAGAGATTTTTATCAAAATGTTTTAGCATATTAGAGTAGTGACTTATGATCATACTCCTATTTTTATAAGGTCCAAAACCTCAACCCAAAAGACCAAAACCAAAAACCCAAGTTCTGATTTCTGCAGAGTCTGATTTTTCAGAACTGACAGGAGCCGGTCGACCGTCCGGGTCGACCGACGTGCACAAATTGTGCATGTGCACGTCGGCTGACCGCTCGGGTCGACCGGGCACCTTGCAGTGTTCTCTGTTTGTTTGGGTCGACCGGGGCGGTCGACCGTTGTCCCCCAACGGTCAAAAATATGACCGTTGATGGTCGACCGTCCGGGTCGACCGGCAGCTGTCAGAAATTCTGACAGACTCCAACAGCTCTATTTTTCTGACAGATTTTGTTGGGATCTCACCCCAACGAATTTCTCTAGCTGTCTTACCCTGTTTTTCAACCCCTATAAATAGTGGGTCACTTCAACATGATAAGACACTAATTTACAAACCAATTTTCACATCAATTCTTTCAAGCTTTTATTTGAGAAAAGATTTTCAAAGCCAAAATTTCCATACACCCTTTGAAGCCTATACCTCTACTTCACTCTAGATATTTGCACTACACAATCCCAAAATTCTACATCTACATATTGGTTATAGGATTGTGCTAAGTGAGCTATTTGTGATCAAGTGTGATCAACTTTCTTCTTGAGCGAAGTTGTAGAGGCATCGGCCTCAAGCGAGCTAGTGTGCTCCGGGTGGTGTCGCGGCATCACAAGAGATAGGAAAAGTGTCTCCTTGTATTGGAGATCTGGTGGGATCAACAATAGTGGAAATCCTTCAAGTGTGAAGGCGGGGACGTAGAGCGTGGCTCGAACCTCGGAAACATATACTTGTGTTTGCGTTTGCTCGAATTTTCTCTAAACTCAAACTCCTTTATTTCTTGCAATACTTATTGTGGTTATTATTGCTAGTCCTTTAATTTGAGCAATTTGTTGTAGATTTTTTAATTCCGCATTATTGCCACATTTCATATAGCCATCACCTATTAACCCCCCTCTAGGTGATTTCAATTGGTATCAGAGCCTAACCCTACAATTTGGTTTAACCACCTTAGGGAGATCCTTGTTATTTGGCTATATTAGTTGCATTCTTCATTTATTGTGCTTTATATTATTCATCCATGGCATCACTTGACTTTTCTAGCATCAAGTCCCCACCAAAGTTTGATGGCTTGAACTTTCCCATATGGAAGGTCAAGATGAACCTCTTCCTTAAGTCCCTAGGAGTTAGGGTTGCTAGGTCCATTACAAAAGAATTTATTGAACCCCTCACTGATGAGAGCTCATGGTCCGAGGACACCTCCAAGGATTATGAAGCTAATGCTAGAGCCCAATATGCCTTGACCCAAGCCTTAAATGAGGATGACTTATCACGCATCATAAATTGCAAATCCGCATTTGAAGTTTGGAATATTCTTATTGTGACTCATGAAGGAACGTCACAAGTCAAAAGATCTAAGATTGACTTGTTGCGTTCTCAATATGAGAACTTTTATATGTTTGATAATGAGAGCATTGATGACATGCTCACGCGTTTCACCAAGATTACTAATGCTTTATCTTCTCTAGGTGACGCAATCGACAATGACCAAAAGATAAGGAAGGTCATTAGAGCTCTTCCCAAGGCATGGGAAGTAAAGGCTACTACCCTCAAGGAACTCAACGATAAGGTGGGGAAGTCATTACCCTTCCTTAGCCCAAAAACTATCTCCTCACTCACTAACCCAGCCTAACATAAAATTGAGTAGACGTTGGCCCTAGGAATATCTCGGACTCAAATAGGGATTGACTTAAGGGGGAAGTTGTTAGAAGTTGACTCTTGCCAAATCGGTGTCTAAGGTTGGGGATTGAGGGGCGAAACCCCGAAGGCTGGTGGTTTGGCATAATTAGGCCTGTTGCTTAGGCACGGATACCTCCCACTAATCTTGCCCCTACCTGGCCGATTAACTTGTGGTCAGGTTCTGTAATATACCTCCTGTGGATAATCAACAGTTAGGAGTCGTCTAGGTCTAAGCTCTACCCTAACATAGGCTAGATTTTTTTTATTTTCTTCTTTCTTTATTTGTTTGTTTTTGTTTTTTCTTGTGAAAATGGATTATAATTACAATTATTCTGATTATAACTTAAATCCATATTTCACCCCAACCTCTTTCAATTCAGATACTACCAACCCGGCATTACATAACTCTAACCAACCAAGTATGCCAGATTGGTCTTATCCGAATCAATATATGCCCCAATCTCAGTATTATGAACAAGAATGGGATAATCATCACCACTCTTCACCGAGTCAGTGGGGATACAACTCTCCTGAGTCTTACTATCAACAACCTTACCAACAAACAGCTTCATATAATCCATACTAAGACCAACCTATAGAAGAAAAATCTTCTTTAGAAAAGATATTTGAAGCCTTCCTTGAGTCTACACGACAAGTACAAATCATAGCGGACTCAATTCTCCCAAATAATTCCCAAATCCAAGATCCTTACTCTAATTTTTAAGTCCAACCACAACAAGAAGAACCTCTTGACTTAGAAAAGAATATGGAATTCATGATTCAGTCTCAAAATAATTGTATTCAATCCCAAACGGATTGTCTCAAATCTCTTAATAGGTTAGAAGCAAAAGTGAGTCATTTGGTCAACATAATTAATGATAGGAATGAGGAAACTCTACCTAACACATTTCGACCACTCCTGATTCCCCTAACCATATTGACGAAGAATCATGGCATCTTGAAGATTTTAACCAAGATTCAATTTCACCACAAAACTTTGAACTTGACCAATATCAACCCATTGATAAATTGGCAAGTTTTCATTTCAATGAGATTGAACTTGAAGATGAATGTGATACCGATTCCCAATATTGTGATTCAGTTTCACTTTTTGAATCAATGCTGACTCCGATTTTCTTACCCGATTTGGACTCAATTTCGAAGCCAACACTGATTCCTATCCCTGTAGAGCTTGAACATGAACCTGAAAGTGCTCTGATGTCAATTGAAAGCACACCTAGAGGGGGGGTGAATAGGTGTAAATGCTAATCTAGAAACTAAATGCTCTAAATGCGGAAGCTAATGCAAATTTTGCAATCACACTTAGTACAACACACAAGTGTAGCCGAATTCCCCGTGAAGGGCTCTGGACTAACTCCTCTTGATTCCCCTAGATATGGGTTGAGGTGCTATGTGAAGCTCTTGTGGTTAAGTATAAGTGAGGCACACCCACAAGCATATAATGGATATGGCAATATGAAACAATGCTCAACACAAGCAAATATGATATGATGATATGAATGATGCTTTGCACAATTAAAAGAGAGAGAGGGTTAGAGAGACAATGGATCAAACGCAAACAACAAGATATGTTTCGAGGTTCGAGCCCCTAGCTCTACATCCCCGCCTACACCACCGTGTAGGATTTCCAATCCACTATCTCCCACCGAGGGAACCTCCACCGAGGAGGATTTGTTACAACAATGGAGTACCGAACTCCTCTCTCAAACACCGCCTCACAACCGAGGGGTAAGCCCGTAGCCAATACAACCACAATCACCTCTACCGAAGAGGGATACAAACCAAACTCCACCTCTCACTAGAGGGAGCAAACCACAAGCCTCAACCTCTACCAAAGAGGGAGCAAATACCAACCTAATACAACAACCTCAACCTCTACCAAAGAGGGAGCAACTCAAGAAATCAAGGGTTTACAATAGGTGGTCTCTCTCAACCACAAACCTCTTTCCTTTTTTCACAAAACAATGATCCTAATAGATTAGGATAGAAGATAACTCAAGTGTGGAAAACTAAGTGTTTGATCAAAAAAAACTCTTGGGAAAACACCAAAAATGATATAGAGATTTTTGCTCAAAAACAATTCCCAAAACCTAGTTTCTTTGAAATAAGCAAAACACTTAAAAACAAATAGAATGAATCTTTTTGCTCTTTAAACACTTTTTAAAACTTGTTTTTAAAACTAGAGAATGGGAGAAAATCAGCTCTAAAAGTCTTAGCCAAAATCCCAAAGGAATGGGGTTTATATAGGCCAAAACAGAACTAGCCGTTAGGCTGATCTGGCAGCCTGACAGGCTAGCGGTCGGCCGGCCGGCCGACCGCCAACGGTCAAAAATCCGACCGTTGGAGCAAACCGGTCGACCGCCCGGCCGTCCCCCAGATACAGAGAGCAGAGCTCTCTGGACCGATCGGCCGCCCGGCCGACCGTCCCTGTGTCTGATAAACGTGCACAGGCTTGTGCACGTCGGTCGACCGCAAGGGTCGACCGGCCCTTGGTACGGTCGACCCGTGCGGTCGGCCGTCCTGGCCTGTCAGCCACTGTTCTGGGACAGAAACACATGTTAAAAATATTTCTAAAAATCTTTTATCTCTTCTAAAAATCCCCCAAAAATAGTTTTATCATTTTGCATTGATACATAAACATGTGATAAAAAGTTTGGCTCAAATATCAATCAATATGAACTATTTTTGTGTCTTATCATTTTTACCAAAAACCAAATCTTGTATTTTTATCAAACTTGGATTTTTCAATACATGAATAGGAAAGTCAAAATAAGTTTGTTTAAAAGTTAAGCATGCATGTATAGAATGAAACAACTATACATATATCAATTTAAACTTGTTTTGATCAACTATTCATGAAAATCAAAAACCAAACATAAAACGTGTGTGTTTGTGCACTTGAGCATATCAACTATACTAAGCTTTACAAATGGATCTAAAACACACTAAATTAAACTAGGATACCTAAGTCTTCTTGATGATCTTCCATCTTCAAGTCGGCTTGGTCCCAAACGTGATCCACCGAGTGCAAAGGTATGATCTTTAAGCTTTGGCATCGGAATCACCATGAAAAGCTTCTAAACTCCTTGTTGAAGCTAATCACCAACTAATATCTTGCTAAAGGATCTGAAACTTAAAATCACAAGATTATTAGTAAACATAACTACATGAGTTAATCATCATCAAAACTAGGGTGGAAGGCCTTAGGGCCAACAATCTCCCCTTTTTGATGATGACAAAACTCATGGAGTTATATATGCATGGATTAAAGTTAAGCTTCAAAGAAGCTCCCCCTTAACTCATGCATAAACAAGTAAACAATAAATATGCAATGAATGACAATGCATAATCATGCATAAATAATAAATGGCTCTAGATACCAATGAAATGTTTAAAAACAAAACATGCTCTAGATACCAATTAAAATTAAACTAAATTAAACTTAATATATGCAAAAACATAACTATGCATATATAAATCTTATAAACTCAAAATCTTTCTCCCCTTTTTGTCAATCATCAACAAAGAGGTAAACAATCAAAACAAAACAAAATTTTCTCACCCTTTTTAATACAAAGAATCAATCATCAATAAAGGGTTAAAAACAAAACTAAATCAATACATTTTTCTCCCCTTTTGTTCGAAACAATGAATCAACAAAAGGGTTAGTAAAAATAATGTTTTCCCCCTTTTTGTCTAAAACAAAAACAAAAACCAAATAGGGGTGACATTCAATTAAGGTACCAATTGAAAATATGTTAAAGAGTATCATCTTGATACCAATTAAAAGGAAACAAAAAAAAAAATTGATACCAATTGAAATTAAACATAATAAACTTTGAATTGTCTAAACAAAAATTTTGATACCAATTGTAAATCTTTTTCATTTTGAACATATGATACCAAATTGAAATTTTTAATCATAAAGTAAGGGAGTGGAAATACAAATACCAATTGAAATATGAAAATCGAATTTTCTCCCCCTTTATGAAATACAAACTAAACACAATGCGTAGGCTTGATACCAATTTAAAAATAATCAATTGAAACAAAATTGAAACTCAAGCTTAGCATAAACACAAACATATATATGTATGAAAAATAGATACCAATAGAAATTGATATTCTTGGAGTTGAAACATACATACATACAAACATATATGAGTATACAAGAAAGTTCAAAATTGATACCAATTGAAAGAATTCAATGATACCAATTGAAATAACAATAAGATCAAGTGTATATCTCATATTACTAGCCTCCCAATCATGGTTCAAGTTTTAAATGATTTTCATTTTAAAGCATACATGAACATGATCTCCCATCCAACCTCCATTAAGCTCAAAATTCCTTGAAACAATGAAAAACATCAAAATTATTTAATCTTCAAGGTATATGTATGTCTTATACAAACTAAAGTATACATACATATCCAAACACAACGAGTCCACAAAATATATGCATTAAGGCACGTGGCTCAAAAAGGATGTATATGTATAATGATAATTTGGATAAAATAGACATATACATGAAGTTAAACAAATAAACACGAAATCAAGAGAAACTAAATTTTCACCAAAACAAATTTCATTTCAAGGTATATGTATGAATTGTCAACACAATAAGTATACATACATATCCCTAAACACAATTGAGTCCAAATATATAAATTTGCATGAAAGGCAAATGACTCAAAGGGTATACATGTATATCTTAAAGTTTGGCAAAATAAATATATACATGAAATGAAAAATCATAACACAAATCCAAAATAGGAATACAAGTTTAAAATGCATGAATCATCAAAACTAGACTATACTAGCACATCTAATGGGTTCAAATAAGCATTCAAGCTCAAATATATATAGATTTATTTGTGGCCCACTATATGCACAAATATATACCTAGTCTTAATGAAAACTAACATTTAAACATGTAATCAACACATGAAGCATAAAACCAAGATATAAATCAATCATGATAAGCATAAACATGATTATTATGAATATCCACATGTTATTAGAAATATGATATACGCAACAGCAACCATATAGTGAGAACACAAAAAATTTATCCATATTAAACATGGGTGTCTCAAAATAACTAAACATGTATATCACTAATCTAATAAGCATGGCATTTTCATAGTAATCAACAAACATCAAAAACATGCTATGAAAGATAAACATGGAAAGCATGTAAACATAAGGAGTTAGAGATTCGATACCAAAACCAAGAAGGGCACCGCTCTAGTTCTCCAAACCAAGGTGGTCCTCCCACCAAAACTTCCCTTGAAAGTGATGCATCCAATTGATTTTCATGAAGCTCGGAACGCATCCACTCCAAGGTGCCATCACTCTCACGTCATGTGAGAGCCCACACCTACATCAAAAACTCTAGGGGTGGTCTTTGGTACCCATATCTTCTTGGGTCCATGGGGGTTAGTACCTTTTCTAACCCAAACAAAATTCTTTGCTAAATTTACATCATGTAATCTATCAAAGCAAAATTTAGCAAGGTGGCCCTTACGTCCACAATGTGTACAAGTGTACACATGAGCATACATAGTGTGATGGTGTCCGTGAGGAGCATGTGTATGCCATGGAGGGTGTGCATGCATAAAGGATGGAACTTGTTTCTTTCGAACCAAGGTTTCCAAACGTGAGTGGTTCATGGCACATTGGCTCATAGTGGAGCCCAAACAATCAATTTTCTTCTTAATCATGGATATATCATTATCAATTAAAGAAGAGGTGGCACATGCAATAGGAGGTGTGTGTGATACTACCCTAGCATGGCAAACATGTGCATCAATTTTATTTTGCAAAACAATATTTTTCTTTAAACAAACTTCTAAATCATTTGAAATAGAAATAATTTTATTTTTCAAAGCAACATTCTCCTTTAAAACAAAATCAATTTTTGAAGATAAGTTTTCATTTTTCTTCAAAATATTTTCACAATCATTATTGTTTTTCAAAAACTCATTTTCTTTAAGTACAAGATCAAGTTGAGATTTTAATGAATCCCTCTCATTAGCAATCTCCTCTTTCTCTTGCAAAACAACATCAAGTCTAGCAATCAAATTTTTATTTTCATTGTTAAGGCCTAGACTTTTCTTTTTCAAAATCTTATATTTTTCTATTAATTTTTCACAAACAATAGATAGTTCTTCATTCAAAGCATGGAGATCAATATTATCATCACATGAAGAACTAGCATCATCACTATCTAGTTGAGATTCCGAATGTACCTCAAGGGAGTCATTCCCTTGGACCATCAAGCATTGTGAGTCGGATTCTCCACTAGATTCCTCTTCTTGTTGAATTTGCAATTGAAGCTCGGAGGTGGTGGTGGCTGTCAACTTGTTCCATACTACAAATGCGGAATCAAAGTTAGAAGCAAGCATAAGATATTCTTTATTTAATGTGCTTCTAATGGCCTCAAGGGCTTGTGCATTGGCCCCTATATGATTGCTATTACCAAGATAGCATTTCTTAGTAGCGGCAAGATATACATGCAAGCCTAGGGTTTATAAATAGATGGACATCTTAGTCTTCCAAATAAGAATGTTGGAAGGGTCATACATAGGTGGGGTCATGAAGTCCATGGTAAACTATATGTGTGCAAGCAAGCAAATGCAAACAATAGATTAGCAAGAAAAAGGATCTCACTCCTAGGATGTTAAGCCTAAGTATCAGGAGCACTAGCTCTGATACCAATTGAAAGTGCTCTGATGCCAATTGAAAGCACACCTAGAGGGGGGGTGAATAGGTGTAAATGCTAATCTAGAAACTAAATGCTCTAAATGCGGAAGCTAATGCAAATTTTGCAATCACACTTAGTACAACACACAAGTGTAGCCGAATTCCCCGTGAAGGGCTCTGGACTAACTCCTCTTGATTCCCCTAGATATGGGTTGAGGTGCTATGTGAAGCTCTTGTGGTTAAGTATAAGTGAGGCACACACACAAGCATATAATGGATATGGCAATATGAAACAATGCTCAACACAAGCAAATATGATATGATGATATGAATGATGCTTTGCACAATTAAAAGAGAGAGAGGGTTAGAGAGACAATGGATCAAACGCAAACAACAAGATATGTTTCGAGGTTCGAGCCCTAGCTCTACATCCCCGACTACACCACCGTGTAGGATTTCCAATCTACTATCTCCCACCGAGGGAACCTCCATCGAGGAGGATTTGTTACAACAATGGAGTACTGAACTCCTCTCTCAAACACCGCCTCACAACCGAGGGGTAGGCCAGTAGCCAATACAACCACAATCACCTCTACTGAAGAGGGATACAAACCAAACTCCACCTCTCACTAGAGGGAGCAAACCACAAGCCTCAACCTCTACCAAAGAGGGAGCAAACACCAACCCAATACAACAACCTCAACCTCTACCAAAGAGGGAGCAACTCAAGAAATCAAGGGTTTACAATAGGTGGTCTCTCTCAACCACAAACCTCTTTCCTTTTTCCACAAAACAATGATCCTAATAGATTAGGATAGAAGATAGCTCAAGTGTGGAAAACTAAGTGTTTTGATCAAAGAAAACTCTTGGGAAAACACCAAAAAATGATATAGAAATTTTGCTCAAAAATAATTCCCAAAACCTAGTTTCTTTGAAATAAGCACTTAAAAACAAATAGAATGAATCTTTTTTGCTCTTTAAATACTTTTTAAAACTTGTTTTTAAAACCAGAGAATGGGAGAAAATCAGCTCTAAAAATCTTAGCCAAAATCCCAAAGGAATGGGGTTTATATAGGCCAAAACAGAACTAGCCGTTAGGCTGATCTGGCAGCCTGACAGGCTAGCGGTCGGCCGGCCGGCCGACCGTCAACGGTCAAAAATCCGACTGTTGGAGCAAACCGGTCGACCGCCCGGCCGTCCCCCAGATACAGAGAGCAGAGCTCTCTGGACCGGTCGGCCGCCCGGCCGACCGTCCCTGTGTCTGATAAACGTGCACAGGCTTGTGCACGTCGGTCGACCGCAAGGGTCGACCGGCCCTTGGTACGGTCGACCCGTGCGGTCGGCCGTCCTGGCCTGTCAGCCACGTTCTGGGACAGAAACACATGTTAAAAATATTTCTAAAAATCTTTTATCTCTTCTAAAAATCCCCCAAAAATAGTTTTATCATTTTGCATTGATACATAAACATGTGATAAAAAGTTTGGCTCAAATATCAATCAATATGAACTATTTTTGTGTCTTATTATTTTTACCAAAAACCAAATCTTGTATTTTTATCAAACTTGGATTTTTCAATACATGAATAGGAAAGTCAAAATAAGTTTATTTAAAAGTTAAGCATGCATGTATAGAATGAAACAACTATACATATATCAATTTAAACTTGTTTTGATCAACTATTCATGAAAACCAAAAACCAAACATAAAACCTGTGTGTTTGTGCACTTGAGCATATCAACTATACTAAGCTTTACAAATGGATCTAAAACACACTAAACTAAACTAGGATACCTAAGTCTTCTTGATGATCTTCCATCTTCAAGTCGGCTTGGTCCCAAACGTGATCCACCGAGTGCAAAGGTATGATCTTTAAGCTTTGGCACCGGAATCACCATGAAAAGCTTCTAAACTCCTTGTTGAAGCTAATCACCAACTAATATCTTGCTAAAGGATCTGAAACTTAAAATCACAAGAATATTAGTAAACATAACTACATGAGTTAATCATCATCAAAACTAAGGTGGAAGGCCTTTGGGCCAACAGAACCAACTATATTGGATAGTCATATTTCATTGTTGGAAAATAAATGTGAACTTGAATTCTATGATTTGGACCAAATCCATGAACCAACTCCGACTCTCGAACTTAAACTTGATTTGAGTTTTATTCCCGAGTCAATATCGGTTTCTATTCCCTTCATTGTTGAGCCCAAATCATCCATTCCACAAAATCACATTCCATTATTGGACCAAGGTTTAGATCAATATGACTCTGTAATGATATCCCAAGACTGGTCATATAACCGGGAAAAATTTCATGCTAGGATCTTGCATGATCCTATTCATATTGGGGATTATAAAAATATTAATAAGAAAGAGGTGATGAAAGGTGGGTTTCATGAAAATACACAATATCTAGATTGGGCAGAAACGCTTGGCCCAATCAGACCACCACCGGAACCACCACCTTAAAGTAATATTTTCCTTCCCTTTCTTCTTTTTCATGCATCTATGCATTAATTCATACATTGAGGACAATGCATGGGATAGGTGTGGGGGAGGGTCTAACATAACTTAGGTTTTTTCTTTTTATTAAAAAAAAAGAAAGAAAATAAAAATTAACATTTTCTTTACTTTTAAAAACTTTTTGAAAATAGAAACAATATTTTGACATATTTTTTGTAAGAAATTAAGTCAATTTTAAGGAATAGAAAAATCATAATTAGGATTTCTTATACTTGGTCAAAATAAGATTATTTGTTTGATTTCTAAGGATAGGAAGAAAGTTTGTGAAAGTAATTTAGTCTTGATCTTTACCTTGAAGAAATATGCACACCTTATACACTTACACACTTAGGGTTCAAAAATAAAGATTCTTATGCCTTATTAAAAAAAAGAAAAAAGAAAAACGAAAAGAAAAAATATATCTATGAAAGATGAACAAATCTAATTATTGATTAGCTAGGTGCTTTGGCCTAAGTAAGCCTTGATATTTATGCGAAAGATGATTAGATAAGTTTGTGAAAAAAATATATATATAAAAAAAATCCTCTGATTAAGCTGGGTATTTGTGCCTAATAAAGCATAAGTATTCACGCCTAAAAGTGGTTCATATAATAAAATTCTTAGTTTTGTGGCCTTATTTGCTCGAGTCCTTAAGTCCTTGGGGAGTTTTCTCACCCGGTGTCCTAAGACCGTTTGGTTTGGGAGTCATCAATTAAAGGTTTGTTACATGGGCAGGTTAGAAAGCCTAATAGAATTAAGGAATAATACCACCAAATATATATATATATATATATATATATATATATATATATATATATATATATATATATATATATATATAAGGCATAAGAGTTAGAGTTAAAGAACCCTTAGTCAAAATTTTCACGGTCACAAGGTGCATATGACTTAGGGTAAAGTAATAGACTAGATGAGAAGTACAATTTGACTCCTTACTTTGATTGATAACAAATTTTTGAATAAAGACTAAGTTCAGGAATGAAAAATTCGATTTTCATATAACTTATAGATTAATTAAATCTTACAATAATATTTCAAATAATTTTCTCTTTCAAAATGCTTTTCGAAAATACTAACTCTTTGTTACTCTTTCTTTATGGATTTTGTGGGTGCAATCTACTGAAAACCCTCACGAGACAAAACTCGTCCTCTAGGGGAAACCTAGAGGTTTAACGGCTTATTGCACATGCTCAGTGCAATCGCGTAACCTGCGAAAGTGGTCTAATAATCTTTGATTTAGTTGATTTGCTCGAGGACGAGCAAAAGATAGGTATGGGGGTGTGATCGTACATATATTTTGTATTCTTTTTATTACACTTCTACATTTATTGTGTAATAAATCTGCTAATTTTCTTGTCTTAAATATCTATTCTGCAGAAGAAAATAATGAAGAGAAAGAGGATTAAACCAAATAAATACCAGTTAAAATCAGATTTAACTGGATCTATTTGGTTAGCTGAGGATGATCCCAGATCTAGTTAGAACAAATCAAAGATTTGGGCAAATGTTCAGCTGAAGATCAGAGCAAATCAAAAAGATAACACCAAATGAAAATCGGTAAAATTCAGATTTCTATAAATCCATTTTGGTTAGCTGAAGATCAACCGAGGATAATATCAAATATAGAGAGATAAATGGATAGAGAGAAGATCAACGGATGAGATGAAGCAAGTTTGACTCAGATTCTGACTGGATACATTTTAGTATTTGAATCATAACTTTCTCTACTGAATCTCAAATATGATGATTAAAGATGATCCAGAAAGAAGACTTACAGGGATACAACTCTTATGTTGATCACTATTTCTAATTCTATCATTTGATAAGTGATATTCAGCAATCAACACACCAACAAACTGCAGATCAGAACTGAATATCCACATCAAATCAAGTTTGGAAATAAGGGGAGGATTCAAATTCAGAAATAGCCAGCTTTTCCTATCTTCATACTCCTCTAACCTCTGCATTTCTTCTATAAATACCTGCAATCTCAAAGGCAAGGGGAGCACCACTTCAGAGAGAGCTTTACTTTAGATTTTTCTTTTCTTCTTCATTGTAATTTTTATTTTCTTTATTTTATTTTTAGGCTAGAGAGAGTTACATGATCAAAAGAGAGGAAGAGTTATTGTAGAGTGACACTATTGTAATCTTTTCTTCAAAAAACTTATATTGAAGGTGACAATCAATGGAGGTTTCCCACTTTTCTTCAATGTGCTCGATCTCGCCGAAGCCCTGCTTTCTTTATTCTTTTCTATTTGATTTGCTTTACTTCATGTTGAGGTAAGTCTTTATTATGATTCAACGGTAGAGGTAAGTACTTTTTTTTTCCAGTTCATTAGTTTAGAGTTATAATTCTTTTTTTTGTCTTTCCTTTTTTTATATAAATAAAACAACAGCACCACAATCTCTTCTTCTACCATCTCCTTCTTAACTTAACATAATAATTTTATTTTATAAAATTGAGAAGATAAATATTAACTAGTTTCAATAAATTAAAAGAGAGAAACTTACACAACGCTTCCATCGCTGTCCCTCCCTGTGGATCACGACCCGTTAGCCCTAGGCTACACGGTAGAATTGAGGACCTAGCACTATTCCTAAAATTCTTTATTTTTCTGTGCAGGTTTGGCTCGATCATCTACTAATCACAACTAGAGTGGAAAGAAGGCAAGGTAATGATGTCTTTTGCATAACTAGCAGTTTTTCTCCATACCAATGCGCTCGCTCCAGTAAGGAAACTAAAACTCTGATGTAATGGAAAAGGAAACCTCTCCATATGCATCTCAATTCGAGTATATTAAGTCCTTAATTGAGTCCAGGACTTTAGATGCCATATCATTGGAAAGGGTGTAGCAAACTCGGTTGCATGGATATAGCCAAAGAGAAAGACATGTGCATATTTATCAGGGAATTTGTCAACTGAGAAGCCATCTCATATGTTGGTTCTTTACCATGGCTTCATATTAGGGAAAGTCCTATATCGGCATGGCAACTGGCTTCGGTTTCCAATTTGGGATCCAAATTAAGCCCGTTTAATATATGTATTCATTTGCATTTAGCTTACGGGTTTTGGGTTACAAACCAGACTGCTAAACTTATAGCTGCCTTCTACATTTTAAAACAATTAAGTCTATATATACATCCTCATGAGCTTCTCAATTCGTAAACATGTACAAGTAGTTTACATTTATACAAGTATAAATATATCTTTTTATTACATTATACCTTATTTTGAGCTATATATATTTTGTTTATTGTTTTCAATTGGCCTATCCTCAAATACATGTATCCTAAAATTTTCAAATTTGTCATGTTCATGCACTCATACCATATTGTACCTGTACACCTTTGGCCCTACTTGTGCAACTTTGGTAGTATCCATTAGAACAAATTTTTAGTTTTTTCATTCAAAAAAGCATGGACTAAGCCACATTTTCTTATTTTGAATTCTTTGAGAGCTTGAAGCTTGTATAATGAAGGCAATGTTGGCCCAATATCCCGATGAATATTTTGATGATAACAAACCATATTTAGTTATGTATTTAACAATTTTGTTTAAAAGAATTTCAGGTTCAAAACAAGTTGATTTGACGGCTCCACTATCAAGACTCACAAGTTTGGACGCCGCTAAAGATTTGCTTTCCTAAGCTAAGCACATTAGAAAGCTTCGGGAACAAGATTCTGAAGAAAAGACCAAGTCAAGATCAAGACAATGAAAAAGTCCGAGATTTGTATTTTTACTTTTCTTTTAGACGTTTTGTCAAAACCTAGATGTTAGAAGTAGAGTTATGGGATTGTCACTCACACACACACTTTAGTTTGATTCATGGCTTCAAAACAATTTCTATTTCCAACTTAGTTTTAGAGTTAACATGTTTTGGAAATTTGTTTTAGAAACTTTAAGTTTTTGAAAAACCGACCTTTGGAAAAACAAGTTTTTATCAAAGAGATTTTTATCAAAATGTTTTAACATATTAGAGTAGTGACTTATGATCATACTCCTATTTTTATAAGGTCCAAAACCTCAACCCAAAAGACCAAAACCAAAAACCCAAGTTCTGGTTTCTGCAGAGTCTGATTTTTCAGAACTGACAGGAGCCGGTCGACCGTCCGGGTCGACCGACGTGCACAAATTGTGCATGTGCACGTCGGCCGACCGCTCGGGTCGACCGGGCACCTTGCAGTGTTCTCTGTTTGTTTGGGTCGACCGGGGCGGTCGACCGTTGTCCCCCAACGGTCAAAAATATAACCGTTGGCGGTCGACCGTCCGGGTCGACCGGCAGCTGTCAGAAATTCTGACAGACTCCAACAGTTCTATTTTTCTGACAGATTTTGTTGGGATCTCACCCCAACGAATTTCTCTAGCTGTCTTACCCTGTTTTTCAACCCCTATAAATAGTGGGTCACTTCAACATGATAAGACACTAATTTACAAACCAATTTTCACATCAATTCTTTCAAGCTTTTATTTGAGAAAAGATTTTCAAAGCCAAAATTTCCATACACCCTTTTGAAGCCTATACCTCTACTTCACTCTAGATATTTGCACTACACAATCCCAAAATTCTACATCTACATATTGGTTATAGGATTGTGCTAAGTGAGCTATTTGTGATCAAGTGTGATCAACTTTCTTCTTGAGCGAAGTTGTAGAGGCATCGGCCTCAAGCGAGCTAGTGTGCTCCAGGTGGTGTCGCGGCATCACAAGAGATAGGACAAGTGTGTCCTTGTATTGGAGATCCAGTGGGATCAACAATAGTGAAAATCCTTCAAGTGTGAAGGCGGGGACGTAGAGCGTGGCTCGAACCTCGGAAACATATACTTGTATTTGCGTTTGCTCGAATTTTCTCTAAACTCAAACTCCTTTATTTCTTGCAATACTTATTGTGGTTATTATTGCTAGTCCTTTAATTTGAGCAATTTGTTGTAGATTTTTTAATTCCGCATTATTGCCACATTTCATATAGCCATCACCGATTCACCCCCCTCTAGGTGATTTCAATTGGTATCAGAGCCTAACCCTACAATTTGGTTTAACCACCTTAGGGAGATCCTTGTTATTTGGCTATATTAGTTGCATTCTTCATTTATTGTGCTTTATATTATTCATCCATGGCATCACTTGACTTTTCTAGCATCAAGTCCCCACCAAAGTTTGATGGCTTGAACTTTCCCATATGGAAGGTCAAGATGAACCTCTTCCTTAAGTCCCTAGGAGTTAGGGTTGCTAGGTCCATTACAAAAGAATTTATTGAACCCCTCACTGATGAGAGCTCATGGTCCGAGGACACCTCCAAGGATTATGAAGCTAATGCTAGAGCCCAATATGCCTTGACCCAAGCCTTAAATGAGGATGACTTATCACGCATCATAAATTGCAAATCCGCATTTGAAGTTTGGAATATTCTTATTGTGACTCATGAAGGAACGTCACAAGTCAAAAGATCTAAGATTGACTTGTTGCGTTCTCAATATGAGAACTTTTATATGTTTGATAATGAGAGCATTGATGACATGCTCACGCGTTTCACCAAGATTACTAATGCTTTATCTTTTCTAGGTGACGCAATCGACAATGACCAAAAAATAAGGAAGGTCATTAGAGCTCTTCCCAAGGCATGGGAAGTAAAGGCTACTACCCTCAAGGAACTCAACAATAGGGAGGAGATGGACTTCTCCGGCTTCATCGGAAATCTCAAGACGCATGAGATGGAGATGAAGGTAAGAGAAGAAAGGGAGGCACCCAAAAAGAAAGCACTAGCCTTCAAAGCCACTCCGACCATTCATGAAGAGGATGACTCATCGGAAGATTGCGATGAGGACTTTGCCATGCTCATCCGGAAGGTGGGCAAGATGTTTTACAAGAAGGGGAGGCAAAGCAACTTCCAAGAGGGAAACCTCAAGGAAGATTTGAAAGGAAAAGAGAAGAACCCGGTCCTTGCTTCCATTGCAAGAAGATCAGACATCTCATTGCCGATTGCCCCGCTCTCCAAGCCACAACCTCCAAGAATGGGCCAAAGAAGAAGAAAGCTATGGTTGCAACGTGGGATGACACGGAGTCGGAATCCGAAGAGGAAAACGACGCCGCACACATGTGCTTCATGGCACATGGAGACGATGCTTCGAAGGTAACTATCGAAAACTCTTTAGATGAGGATGAGTTAACTATGGATGAGTTAGCTCAATTTTTCGAAGAATTACAACATAGATATGAGATTTCTCAATCTCATAATAAGAAATTAAAAAGGGAATATGAGATTTTAAAAGATAAAATTAATGTTATTGTTAAAGAAAAAGATGACTTAGCTAAGGGCTTTGAAAAACTAAAAGTTGATTTTGAAAATTATAAAATAGCTTGTAAAGGAAAAACTTCTATCTCTTCATGTAATAAAAATAATTTTGTTGAAATGCAAAAACGAGTTGAAGTTTTAGATTCAACACTTAAAAAATGTGCCTTTGACTTAAATAAAATTGCATCTAGGTTTCTCAAAGGAGTAACCCAAGGGAAACACACTCACCATGCACATGCACGGAAACATGCACACCCACACAAGCATGCATTCATGTATGGTAGTGGTAGAATTTATATTTGCACGCATTGTGGCCGCAAAGGCTATTTAGAAAAATTTTGTTTTGCTAAACATAATGTGAACAATAAATATGTTTGGGTTCGTCCCGGTACTAATCCAAAAGGACCCAAAAAGATATGGGTACCAAGAGACCCACCAAACTTAAATGATACAGGTGGATCTTCTTCCTCCAAGACTTAGGGGGAGACGGTGCCCGGGTGGTGGATGCAACAAGGCTCAAAGAACACATCGCGTTTGCATCGCTATCATGGAGGCACCTATTTTGGAGATTGCCCTCGCTTGGTAACCTCTCCATTTAAAAGGTTTTAATTTTTGGTATATATGTAAATGCATAGGATTGTTAGTTTAACTTTGTGCTTCATTGCCATATGTTTATGTAAACCAACATCTCTATCATGTTTGTGTATATGCCATGTTTTAATTTTGATATCTTGTCTATTATACCATATTTTTTGAATGTCCACATGTCTAGCCTAGATTATATATCTATATATATACACATTGTATTTTCAAAACTAGGAATAAATTTTGTAAAAATTTCATATTCAAGCAAATACATTAGAGATGGCAATTGCGCACCTCAACTCATTCAAGAGGAATCAAGAGGATGAAGTTCAGAACCCTTCACCGGGTATTCGGCTTCAACATCTCTAAAACTTTGTTTTTGTATGAAAATTAAATAAAATGTTTTGTGTGAATTTTTGGTTGATATGATAACTTAATGAAGATTTAAAAACATTGTTGTATTATTGCATGTTATATATATCCTACTTATTTGTTAAAACTTCCTTTTAAAAAATTTTTTTTTTCTAGCTTGACAGATTTTTGGGCAAAGCCGGCCGACCGCTCTTGAGTTACGGTCGACCGACTTCGCCTGAAAGATTGATTTTCTTTCTTTCCTTTTTGCCGGCCGACCCGTATGGTCGACCGCGATATCTGTCAGTGGTCTCGGGTTTTCTGGGTCGACCGTCCGGGTCGACCGCTCTGTGTTACAGAGCTCTCGGGTTTTCTGGGTCGACCGGCCCGGTCGACCGTGCGTTGATTTCTGCCCTAAATCTGCTATTTATTTCACAGTCTCTCTCATTTCTCTCACAACCCAACCGGCGATCCCCTTTCTCTTTTTCTCCCAAAAATTTCCAACTCTCAAAATCTCTCAAATTACTTCTAAAACCAAGTTTGATTCTCTCATTGTGGGTTAGATCTTCACTCTCAGGGACTTCTCACCAACAGATTTCAAAGATTTCTAGTTCTAGGGTTTGGGTTTCTCATTTCAGGTAAAAATCTCCTTTTTAGTTTAAATCTTGATTTCTAGCTTTAAGAATCTCAATTCTTTGTCAAAAATTTTTAGGTTTCTTGTTGATTAGATCAAGCCATAACCTTTTTACCCTAAAAAATCATCAATTTCTCCATAATGTCTAAGAGATCTAGGTCTGAGAAGGGAAAAATTGTTGTTCCCTCCTCATCATTCACTCCTAAACCTAAACGACCCTTTGTTAATGAGCTAGCTGAAAACCGGTTCGTCATACTTTCTAAGAAAGCAGTCATTTCAGGGAGATGTGTTATTCTCAAGGACTTTGAACATCTCCACATCCCTCGCATCCTGAAAAGAAATTCTTTGAACAAATTCATGGCCATTAGGGAACCTGTGTACCCCTCCTTAGTGCATTACTTCTATGCAAATTTTTCTTTTGAGGGAAATCAAGTGAGATCTCGTGTTCTTAGGAAGGATATTAACATTCCCCTATCCCAATTTGCTGATATTCTGCATCTCTCCTCTGGAGGAGCTGATGTTTACAACTTTGATCTCCAAGATTTTGAATATCCGGACGGTGAGTCTGCGCTCACCGCTTCCACCTTGATTCACGGGAATGACAATCCCGGTTTGGTTAGGAATGAGGAAGTGAACAAGTTCACGTTCACCGCCTAAGTCCTAGCCAAATTTGTTTTCTATAATATTTTACCTAAGTCCGGTGAGTATAGCAATGCTAGGGGTCTAGTTCCTCTTATCATCTATTGCCTTCTGAAAGGCATTAAGATTAATTTCCCACATCTGATTGCTTCTCACATGGCTTCTGATCAGATCCGCATGTCCGGTAGGCATTTGCCTTATGGAATGCTCATATCCTATCTTCTTAAACATTTAGGATTTGATCTTTCTTCGGAGACTCCCTCCGAACCCTCTGTGAACTTGGACTGCACCCTTTTGAAGAGGATGCAGGCTCAGATTCGTCGAGCCGCTCCTGAGCAGCCTCCTGTTCTTCCTGCTGTTGTTCCAGGGTCATCATCGGCCCCAGGGACTTCCTCTGCTCCCGGGCCATCTTTATCTCCTGAGTTCCAGTCCTTCATCTCATCTGAGATTCGCTCTCAGATTCAGGAGCACCAGTCCTGGATTGAGCAGCGAGATGCAGCCCTTCGTGCGGATTTGGAGCAGCGAGATACAGCCCTTCGTGGGATATGGACTTGCGTTTCCAGGGGATTCGCAATGATATGACTTATTTTGCTAACTCCATGAGATTCGTGGACTTGCAATTTGAGGCAATCTTTGCGAAGTTCGACATGCTTAGTCCTGATCCCACATCTTTTGCCCGACCTCTTCCATCCTCCGGTCCTCCATTTCCTGTTAGAGATCCTTCTGCGGCTCCACCTTTACAGCCAGGTGTCGCAGGCATTGATCCAGAGGAGGCGGCAGCAGTTTCTTCTTCTTCTTCAGAGGAAGACGATGATGGTGATGAGAAGATGGCTGAGGGTGCTGCTGCAGAGAGCTCATCTGAGGAAGACGATGATGAGGAAGACGATGCTGAGGAGAGCTCGTCTGAGGATGATGTTGGTGGTGCTAAGTGACCTGCCCCTTTTGATGATGTCAAAAAGGGGGAGAGTTATTTATTGAGAGAGACTTGTACTTTGTTTGTACTTGACATTTATATTGTACTGGTATTATGTGTTTATGTGTTTGGACATCTTTTTATGTGTTTATGTGTTTGGACATCTTTTTATGGTGGGCATGTATCTTTGTATTGTGTCTGGACATGTTTTTATATTTATGTTGTGTTTTTATAAAAATGTGTTATCCTTTTATGACATGAGTATTGTGGATGAGTATTGTTATTTATCGTTTGTGCTATATATCTATGCCCGAGTATGATTTCTTTATATGCATGTGTAGAGGGGGAGCTTCACTTGAAGTCTCTACCAAAATATTTGTGATAACTATATATGTTTTGTCATCATCAAAAAGGGGGAGATTGTTGGCCCAATATCCCTATGAATATTTTGATGATAACAAACCATATTTAGTTATGTATTTAACAATTTTGTTTAAAAGAATTTCAGGTTCAAAACAAGTTGATTTGACGGCTCCACTATCAAGACTCACAAGTTTGGACGCCGCTAAAGATTTTCTTTCCTAAGCTAAGCACATTAGAAAGCTTCGGGAACAAGATTCTGAAGAAAAGACCAAGTCAAGATCAAGACAATGAAAAAGTCCGAGATTTGTATTTTTACTTTTCTTTTAGACGTTTTGTCAAAACCTAGATGTTAGAAGTAGAGTTATGGGATTGTCACTCACACACACACTTTAGTTTGATTCATGGCTTCAAAAACAATTTCTATTTCCAACTTAGTTTTAGAGTTAACATGTTTTGGAAATTTGTTTTAGAAACTTTAAGTTTTTGAAAAACCGACCTTTGGAAAAACAAGTTTTTATCAAAGAGATTTTTATCAAAATGTTTTAACATATTAGAGTAGTGACTTATGATCATACTCCTATTTTTATAAGGTCCAAAACCTCAACCCAAAAGACCAAAACCAAAAACCCAAGTTCTGGTTTCTGCAGAGTCTGATTTTTCAGAACTGACAGGAGCCGGTCGACCGTCCGGGTCGACCGACGTGCACAAATTGTGCATGGGACGTCGGCCGACCGCTCGGGTCGACCGGGCACCTTGCAGTGTTCTCTGTTTGTTTGGGTCGACCGGGGCGGTCGACCGTTATCCCCCAACGGTCAAAAATATGACCGTTGGCGGTCGACCGTCCGGGTCGACCGGCAGCTGTCAGAAATTCTGACAGACTCCAACAGCTCTATTTTTCTGACAGATTTTGTTGGGATCTCACCCCAACGAATTTCTCTAGCTGTCTTACCCTGTTTTTCAACCTCTATAAATAGTGGGTCACTTCAACATGATAAGACACTAATTTACAAACCAATTTTCACATCAATTCTTTCAAGCTTTTATTTGAGAAAAGATTTTCAAAGCCAAAATTTCCATACACCCTTTTGAAGCCTATACCTCTACATCACTCTAGATATTTGCACTACACAATCCCAAAATTCTACATCTACATATTGGTTATAGGATTGTGCTAAGTGAGCTATTTGTGATCAAGTGTGATCAACTTTCTTCTTGAGCGAAGTTGTAGAGGCATCGGCCTCAAGCGAGCTAGTGTGCTCCGGTGGTGTCGCGGCATCACAAGAGATAGGACAAGTGTGTCCTTGTATTGGAGATCCGGTGGGATCAACAATAGTGAAAATCCTTCAAGTGTGAAGGCGGGGACGTAGAGCGTGGCTCGAACCTCGGAAACATATACTTGTGTTTGCGTTTGCTCGAATTTTCTTTAAACTCAAACTCCTTTATTTCTTGCAATACTTATTGTGGTTATTATTGCTAGTCCTTTAATTTGAGCAATTTGTTGTAGATTTTTTAATTCCGCATTATTGCCACATTTCATATAGCCATCACCTATTCACCCCCCTCTAGGTGATTTCAGGCAAGTTGACCTCTTTCTCATGGATGAGTGAATAGGCGTGAACATTCGGTTAGTCAGTTCTTTTTGTTAGGATTCTGCCTGATTTTTCAAGAGCAGATGATAGTTTAAGAAGATTCAAAACGATTGGAGAAGATAATGACTTGAAATAGAACAAACAGATCAAGGTAGAGCATTCTAGTCGACTTATAGGAAGTATAAATCGACTAATGCATAGACCAATTGACTATAAAGTCGATTGGGGAGATGTATAGTCGATTGGGGAGATACAAAGAAGAATTGGTTATACAATAGTCGACTAATAAGAATTATAAGTCGACTAATGGAAGGTGCAGTTGACTAATCTCCATGATAAGTTAACTGATCAGCCACTTTTGAAGCGTGAGCAGTTTTCTTTTCAAGCGCGTGCGAATTTTCTTTTCTGGTGGAGTTTGAATAACATTCAGATTCTATTCTATGAATATTTGTGTAACGCCCCTATCCGGTGGGTACGGGGACGCTACTGCGACGTATATACGCAGGTCAGTGTTGACACTTAAAAAAGACAAGATTCTTATTGGTCCGAACAATGTCTAAACTTGTTGACATTTACAAAAGACAAGTGACAGACGAGCTGAAGACCAGTCTCCACCCATCTCCGAGGGATAAGGAAGCAACTTGGACTCCACTGATCCAGCAAGCAGACAGTGCCGGATTGTTTCTAAACAGACCTCAGCAGGTCTAAGGTGCTAGCACTTAGCATCGCATGAGCCCAAAGGGATAGCCTCGCTTGAGAGGCAAATATCACCCAACTTCGCCTTGAAGCCATTCGAAGCCTCGCCAAGAAGCTAACTCGCAACTTCGCCACAGAGGACTTCCAGCTCCGCCTAAGGGTTTCTTTCAGACTTCGCCAGAAGCTGCCTCTAGCTCCGCTACGAGCTCAATGCGGACAGCTCCGCTATTTGTCTGCTATGGTCAACCTTTGACCAATCAAATCTCCGGATGAGATCGGATCCAATCAGATCAAATCCAATTAAGATCAAATCAGAGATCAAATTTGGCAGTTGATTGTCACAATCTCTTGACTCTCCTAAAAACGAGTAAGAAGATCAGGGGAAATCCTCCAACGATATGGAAAGGATCAAGAAGATCAACCGACCTGCCAATTCTAGCTTCGCAGAAGCTGATCTTAGCCTCGCAGCAAGGTTACTTTCCCGATTTAAACAGATTCGATTCAATCTATTTCCATATTTTCAAGGGACAATTATACCCTTGCTCTCCCTATAAATAGCCCACCAGGGGCACAAGGAGAGGACAATGCGCAGAAGAGCTTCACAAGCAGAGACTTCTTCATAATGCACCGTGCGCTCTCGAATTCAGAGACCTTTTAGAGAATTGCTTTCTCTATCCAGGGTGTTGATACCCTAATATCGTCCTTCTTCTCAAGGAATCTCCAGAACCAGGCGAGAAGGAATTCCTAATTGAAGGCGATTTTGAGAAGCAGCAAGAGGGTTCTACCAACCTTCTGTTCTCTGATTCCCCGAACCAGGCGAGAAGGGAATCTCATCGCTCCCATCGTCAAAGGGACAAAGTGGTCGCGCGCTGACCAGACTCCTATCGGCACACTTCTCCAGAATCTCTGAGGAGATCTACTTGTAATCTTTTTAAGAATACTTGTAATTTAGCTCCTCAAACTTTTTATTGTAAGTTTTCCCCTTTGCGAACATAATGGAAAACATGATGGCGACTCCGCTGGGGATTGTATTCTCCACTGCCGAGAATCAAGTGTCGCAATGCGACGAACAGACCTTCGGGTCTAACTCTGGATTCAGAAAAGCCGGTGCATCCAGAGCCCCTATGGCTAAATCTTCAAGGAAAGTCTCTGCGGAGATAGAAAAGGTTCTCTGCGAACCTACTGCGGTTATTTGGTGCAACAAGGAAGCACGTCCGCAGTCTGATTTCTTTACTTATGAGAACTTGGTGGTTCAGTTCGATCAAGGAAGATTTGAAGAAGTCCTCTCTGGGGGTGGCCCAATGCTTCGAGCACGGAAGCATAGGAAGGTTTCCACGACCAAGGTTTCAGAACAGAAACCGAAAGCAGAATTCTGCCAACACCCCTCAGCCTCGCGTGTGGCTAATCAGGTTCCTTGCGAACCTAAGTCTCCTCTGCTAAGGCGGGTATGGAAGCCTAAACAGAAGTCTTCAACCGAAGCTTCAGGCGTGGCTACGCCTAAACCGCGCCCCTCTCGCGAAGAAAAAGGCGGGATGCATGTCTGCTAAAATCATAAAGTTACGACGGCAATCATACCGTCGTCCAATTCAAGAGCAGCAGCGCCTTGCGTCAGCCTCGTTCTCATGAGCGAAGCTACTGTACCACATCGTACGCGCAGGGTCCATGACTGCGAAGCTGAAGCCAAAGTACCATCTAAGGCTAATTGCCTTCGCAGCAACATAGCGGGTAAAGCACCACAGCGTGCTCCGCTTTCTAGTGCGTCAAGCAAAGCTCACGCCTGATGGCGAAGCTAGAACCAAAGCACTATTCAGTGCTAATCCCATCTGCAGGTATAAAAGAAGCAGGACATCGTCCTATGTGCGATCCAAAGGAGCCTTTGCGCTCGATTGCAGAGACCCAACCGGGTCTGATTTGAGGAAATTGTTGACGGATAGACAAACCTCTTCCCCCTGTTGTCAACAAGTGGGATGTCAACTGGTGACACTCCACTCGGTCCATTGCTGGCTGGGACCAATCCCCGCCACGCCTCCAAGACGACGGTCAGTTTTTGATCGGCTATCGGTACAGGCCCCGAGGAAACACCACAAAAGGAGCACCTCTCGAGATCCAGCCTCCGCATCCGTCAACATGACCAGAAGAGGACGAGAGTCCCTAGATCCAGATTATAGCCCAGGTTTAGGCGAAGTCTTGGTGCATGACGAAGGTGTCTTCCGAAACACCAGATCCAGGGTAGCGATACCCTACACTTATGAACAGCCTTCTTCTTCAACGGCCCTAGCCTCGCCGGAGCCCAGGAGATCACTCCAACCATCGGGTGAAGAAGATGAAGACAGTGGGTATGCCTCTTCGGCGACAGTTAGCTCGGTGCGAATAGACAGAGCATCAGTCAATATGGCTGATAACGTCAATGACGACCTTCGTCGGCGCCTGGAAGCTCAGGAGCAAACTTTCACAACCCAGCAAGAGGCTCTGGACAACATTCAACAGATACTCGCTCAACTCCTCAGTAACCGAAATAACAATGATGCCGGGAGCAATCACGATGAGGAGGAACACTTCAGCAATGAGCAACCAAAGCCAGAGAAATCCAAGGAGGGTTCTTCCTTAGACGCCGAAGTCCTTAAGGGCCTCCAAACTCAAATTGCATCCCTAGCTCAGAGGGATGAATTAAAGAAGGTAGGGGCAGTCCGTCCTTACCCATT
Organism: Agave tequilana; assembly: GCA_038442645.1. NCBI lineage: Eukaryota > Viridiplantae > Streptophyta > Magnoliopsida > Asparagales > Asparagaceae > Agave > Agave tequilana. Next base: position 32,608 of record JAVJIF010013602.1, on the reverse strand, counting down.
GGAGTGGGATTCAGTGCCATACCCACGAAATTCAAACCACCAACGTTGCATACGTATGATGGTAAAAGTTCTCCAAATCAGCACATCTACTATTTCCGGTCTCAGACTGGTAATGTTATAGGCAACGACGCCATCATGGCTAGATTGTTCATTGGCACCTTAAAGGGGGTGGCATTTAACTGGTTCCGAAGTCTCCCTCCGGGCTCTGTCAATTCCTGGATCGACCTGGAAACCCGATTCCTCTCTCGTTTCTATGAGGACGATACCGAGGTAACCATGGACAAGCTCCTCTCCACCGTGCAGAAGAAGGGCGAATCTGTCTGTGACTACATTGAGCGGTTCAAAAATTTATCCTTGATGTGCCCAGCAGGGATGCCATTACCCATGCTCTTACAGACGTGCAGGCATAACTTCTTGGACCAGGTAGAAGTTCGCATGGGGGCTGTCAAAGCCCACACCTGGAAGGAATTGGTCGAACAAGCTGAGATAGTTAAAAAATTGGCTAAAAAGTTCGAACCATCCGCCCCCAAAGGCAAATGGGGTATGAACAATAAAGGACGTAGCAACGTGGCGCAGTCTTCTCAAGCCAAAGGGAAAGAGACTATGTCCGTAGAATTGTCCGGGGACGTGCAGTCGAAGGCCAAGAAGGGCGGCTTCAATAATCAGGAGTCTAAATTTCCTCCAAAACAGTACTCCTTTAGAGACGATCAGGTGGTTACGATATTCCATTTGCTCCACAAAGGGAATAAAATGAAGCTGCCAGATGCTTGGCGTCCCAATGAGATAGGACGCACGAATGATCCCAAATACTGTCTCTATCACAGGATGATTCACCATCCTACCGACAAGTGCTATGTCCTCAAAGATAGAATTCAAGCCTTGGTCGACGCCGGAGTCCTGACACTAAAGTCAGAGCAGAAGAAAGTCACTGCCAATATGGTGACTCTCGAGTTCGGAAAACCCCAAAGGTCACAGTTCCTGACGGGACTTATCCAGTCCCTGCACCACGGTTGGAAGTCAAGCATCCTCCAGCTAAAACTCAAGATAATGAGGGTCTTGTTCCCTTAACATTGGAGACAGGGGAAGTCATGTGGATACACCCAGACCTCGTCCAAGACATGCAGTGGGATTCAAAGAGGCCCAAGTCAAAGGGCAAATCTTGTAGTGTCATCTCCATCCTGCCAGACGGCAGCAATCTTACGTCAGTCTCCCTCAGTGATTCAGAAGGAGAAAAGCATGCTTGCACAACGCAGGCCGACGTACCTCAGCCAACGGGTACTCGATCCAGAAAATCATACTTAAAATAGTATGAGAAAGTTACTGACGAGAAACAACAGCAAACGATGTCAGTACAAATACCAGCATCCACCTAGGAATCTTAAGGAGCTCAGGGGCTTGCAAGGTAGACTGGCTTATAAGATTCATCGCAAATCTCTCAGACCGCTGTCAGCCATTCACCCGGCTCATGAAAAAGGGTGCCTCCTTTGTATGGGATCAAGCCTGTCAGGAAGCTTATGAAGACATCAAGAGACACCTCACGAAGCCTCCAGTCTTAGTGGCCCCCACATCAGGGAAACCATTCTTGCTTTATGTAAAAGCTATGGACCATTCTCTTGGTGCCCTCCTTGCTCAAAAGGACGACAATGGTCACGAGCAGGCCATTTATTATCTGAGCAGGACTCTGATAGGGGCGGAATCTCGCTATAATCCTATCGTGAAGGAGTGCTTAGCTCTTGTCTTTGCTGTTCAGAAGACACGATATTATTTGGTCGGCCAAACCATACATGTCATCTCCAGAGTAAATCCTTTGCGTCTTCTCATGACGAAACCAGGATCATTGAACTCAAGATTAGCTAAATGAGCGTTTCTTTTGTCTCAGTATGACATGATCTTTACCCCACAAAAGGCGGTTAAAGGCCAGGCCCTTGCAGAGTTCTTGGCTGCTCATCCAGTCCCAGAAAACTCAAAACTTCACGAAGATATTCCAGATGAAGTCTTCGAATCTTATGCAACCTCAGAAGAGGAAGTGTGGCAGATGTTCTTTGATGGAGCATTGCGAATGGGCCCTAAAGGCAAGATTATTGCCGGAGTGGGGGTTGTGTTTATCTCCCCACAGAATCATGTCCTGCCCAGAGCATTTTTTCTGACAAATCATGCTCCAATAATGTAGCAGAATATAATGCTCTGCTCATCGGTCTTCAACTCGCCCACGGAATGGGGGTACGCTACCTCGAAGCTTATGGCGATTCAAAACTGATCATCAATCAGGTTAAAGGCGAATACGAAGTCCGCCATGAGGACTTGGTGCCTTATTACCACACAGCCATCGAATTGGCTAACCTATTTGAAGGCTTCTATATCGGGCACGTGTCTCGATCTCAAAACACCAAGGCGGATGCTCTTGCTGCATTAGCTACGACACTAGCCTTACCAGCCGACACCGAGTATCACCTCACAGTCGCAACTCGACATCTTTTATGCTCCAAGCACATGCTAAGAACTCGAGAAGTCTATAATGTCTCCACGGATCTTGAGCCGAGAGATTGGCGCTTTCCTCTTATTGACTATGCTTTGCACGGTCTGCTTCCAGACGATCCTAAAGAAGCGGCGTCCGTCAGACGAAGGTCTCTCCGTTTCTACTACGATCCGACTCTGAAGACACTTTACCGTCGTTCATATGACGGTCTCCTCCTCCGTTGCCTTTCCAATTCAGAGGCACAGGAAGTGCTCCAAGAAGCGCACGACGGCATTTGCGGAGCTCATCAGCCAGGTCCAAAACTTAAGGACAGGTTGCACAGACTTGGATACTATTGGCCAACTATGATAGCCGATGCCATCCAATATGCACGAAGGTGTAAAGCATGTCAAATTCATGCGGATTTCATACACCAGCCCTCGGAGCTGCTCCACCCGACTGTTGCTTCATGGCCATTTGAAGCATGGGGAATCGATGTCGTAGGGCCAATCAGCCCCTCTTCGACAAAAGGACACCGGTTTATCCTGGCAATAACCGATTACTTCTCAAAGTGGGCGGAGGCTATACCATTGACTGAAGTCAAAATCTCTAATGTGGTTAATTTCATCAAGCACCATGTCATCCATCGATTTGGTGTCCCTAGGCGGACCATCCATGACAATGGTCCCCAATTCATAAGTCAGGTATTCTATCGATTCTGCGATAAATACCGAATTCAGAATGTGGCTTCAACTGCCTATAATCCCGCCGCTAACGGCTTGGCAGAAGCATTCAACAAAACGATCATCAAGCTACTCAAGAAATTCGTCTCCTCGAACAAGCGAGATTGGGACGAAAAGCTTGGTGAATGTCTTTGGGCCTACCGAACCACGGTTCGACACCGACAGGCAATACGCCTTTTTCCCTGGTATATGGGTGCGAAGCAGTCATCCCGTTGGAAATCCAGATGCCATCATTGCGAGTCGCTCTAACCACCAAGAGCACATCAGAAGACAATGATCGATTGCGTCTTCAAGAGCTCGAAGCCTTAGATGAGAAGCGGCTACAAGCTCAGCAGCATATCGAGCTATATCAAGCTCGAATCTCAAAAGCCTTCAATAAGAAGGTCAAATAGAGAGTCTTCCAAAAAGGAGACCTGGTTCTAGCCGTCAGACGACCGATGATTATGATGCACAAAACCAAAGGCAAATTTCAGCCTAAATGGGAAGGACCGTTTGTAATAGAAACAGTCTATTCAAACGGAGCATACCGCCTCATGACTTCAGATGACGACCTACTCATGATGCCGATCAATGGCAAGTTCTTAAAGAAGTATTATCCTTAATCAAGGATCCTTCTCATGATCAAGTTAACATTACACCTCTGATCAATACCTTCATGTTCAAAGTACACACAAAGAGAGCCTTTCTCTTCCTCCAAGCGAGATCATACAATCATAAACCAGTAGGAACCTGGCCATACACTGGTTGTCTTAAAGGAGAGTCAAGGTTACACATACGTTAACCAGACGATCCAACGTCCTTAACAATTAATGATAGAGGAAAATGTTGGCCTGTAAGCCCAACATAAGTCCTCGATAACTCATCATGCTGAGGGGAATAGCATGGCTAGCCCAATTCAAACGGTAGTTGGTAAAGGCATATCAAACCCGTTGACAGCTGGGGATTTGCTAAAAATCCTAAGGGACCAGTTCCCATTTGATTCCCTCTCCAAAATCACTTACTAATTCTCATCCATAGAATGGTAAGGCCATATATATATTTCACTGTTACGTTAACATTAAACCTATGACAGTGATTCCCTCGTTTCTCCCTGTGAAAATGAGATCTCCAAATCACTTACCAATTCTCATCCATAGAATGGTAAGACCATATATACATTTCACTGTTACGTTAACATTAAACCTATGACAGTGATTCCCTCGTTTCTCCCTGTGAGAACGAGACCTCCAAAATCACTTACCAATTCTCATCCATAGAATGGTAAGACCACATATACATTTCGCTATTACGTTAACATGAAACCTATGACAGTGATTCCCTCGTTTCTCCTCGTGAAAATGAGACTTTTCCCGAATTCCACTACAAACTCGATGCTTGTTGACATCTACAAAAGACAAGTATCACCAATTTTTGAAGCTTGGTGGCGTCTCAATCGGTTATGTTGTTGCGACCTCTGAACCAGCAGACAGCTAAGTCTCAACCCGAGCCCTGTTGACATTTACAAAAGACATGTCTCGATACTCGTCGACATTTACAAAAGACGAGTATCACTAATATTGAGCTTGGTGGCGTCTCATTCGGTTATGTCATTGCGACCTCTGAACCAGCAGACAGCCAAGTCTCAATTTTGAGCTTGTTGACATTTACAAAAGACAAGTCTCAACCCCGAGCCCTGTTGACATTTACAAAAGGCAGGTCTCGATACTCGTCGACATTTACAAAAGACGAGTATCACAAATATTGAGCTTGGTGGCGTCTCATTCGGTTATGTCATTGCGACCTCTGAACCAGCAGACAGCCAAGTCTCAATTTTGAGCTTGTTGACATTTACAAAAGACAAGTCTCAACCCGAGCCCTGTTGACATTTACAAAAGACAGGTCTCGATACTTGTTGACATTTACAAAAGACAAGTATCACTAATTTATTCTGAGCCCTGTTGACATTTACAAAAGACAGGTCTCGATACTCGTTGACATTTACAAAAGACGAGTATCACCAAATTCTGAAGCTTGGCGGCGTCTCAATCGGTTATGTCATTGCGACCTCTGAACTAGCAGACAACTAAGTCTCAATTTCGAGCCCTGTTGACATTTACAAAAGACAGGTCTCATCTTTTGATCCGACAAGGACCGGTTTTCGGGCTTGGTGGCGTCTCAACCAGTTATGTCATCGCGACCTCTGAACTGACAGATAGCCAAGTCTTATCATCCAACCAACAAGAACTACGTTCTCAAGAAATTGCAATACAATTGGAACCGCAATTCAAAAAGAAGAACAAGATTGGAGATTGGAGAAAAGAAGAAAAAAATTTTCATTCATTCCAAAAGGATAAAGTACATGGAGCTACAGGCGCACACTGTAAGATCTGAGCCGCTCTCCAAGCGAGTCCAGCCTCGTCCTCCTATCATCAGCAGCCTGGGCAAGCGCTTGCGACCTCAGCTCGGCCTCATTGAAATCCATTGCCTGGGTCAGACGAGCTTCAACCTCCGCCAAAGTTGCCCTCTGTGACAATCCCTGCTGTGAGAGCTCTTCATTTTGAGCCTTAAGCTGCTCAAGCCACGCAGTTTCTTCAAGACGCACCAGTTTAGCCTTGGATGAAATGAGATTTGCTTTCCTGATCATTTCCTCAGCCTTCCCAATCTTGTCTTCAGTGTCAAGAAGAGCACTGGTGGAGGCGTCAATCGCACTTCCGACCTCTGCCTGCCTTGTTTCCAAGGATTTCAAGTCAGAAGAGATAGCCTTAGCAGCCTCTTGACCGGCAAGCCGGGCCTCGTGCTTTTGAGTGATAAGACGCGCAAACCGCTCATCAACTAAAGACTCCAGGTCCGAACAGCGGAGATGGCGCCATTCCTCTACATCTTTCTCAAATTCATCCACCAGGAGTTCCAAAGCAGTAGCCTGGTGATACCCCTCAAAATCCCGAATACTTTCGATGCCACGGGAGAGGACCACCTTTAACTTTGAGAACGGCATAGTCGAGTCCTTTAAAACCAGGTCGATAGTTCGCCCTAAGCCTTTATAAAAGCTATCGACGAGGTCACCTATATAGTCGTTCTCAACCTCAGCCACTTCTGGTAGAGAGGTAACCTCAGAGAAATCCACCAGCCTGGTCGACACTATCGTGGAAGGAGCAATGGGAACATCAACAGTAGGGCAGATTGTCAGTGATCTCTGCGGAGTCTTCATGGAAATCAGTGCGCTAGCCACCGTTGAGGTAGGGCTGACAACCATCTCCTGAACAGCAGGCTCAACTACCAGAGTTGGGGAAGTAGGGCTTGTAATCACCCTCAGCTCCACACTTGGCAAAATTGTCGGCACCTCACTCGTTGATATAGTTGGGAGTGAGGATACCTCCGGAACTGCTCCCCCTTCAACCTCTGGTCCTTCGGCTGACTTGGGCCGATAAGAAGGCAGGTCACCGTACAGCGCATCCAGCACAGCAGCATCCGTCGCGGTCGAAGTGCTCATGTCACCCCTTGACCCTTCAGGGAAATCCCCTGGCCCTCTTAAAACTGATGCATCTTGAGGCCGAACACCTGTAACAAGACTGCGGTTAGTCGGGACACTACATGCAAAAGAAGCCAAGAGGTTAGGACAATACCAAAGGATGATGTCGCCTCAAACATCTCGTCAGCCACATCAGTCTCCAGGGGCTCCATCGGAAAATTCTTGGCAGAATCAGCACGAATAGCCGGCTCGCTTTCGCTTGCCGAGTATCCTGTGGACCACCAATAGAGCTCGATGCCACAGGACTTCCTTTAGAAGTCCCAGCGCCCGAGGGACCAATGTCGGCCACATCACCTCCGGACTCTTCCGGACGGGCAGAAGAACCAGCTTTAGTTCCATAAGTAAATAGGGGATCATAATGTTCCCCTTGCTCTCCAGCTGCCTCAACTCCTACAATCAAGAAGAATTAATAATAAGTCAATGGGAACACACAAAAAGGCGTATTATATGGACAGGGTTAATCTTACCCAGACTCGGAGCGAATTCACCGCTAGTCGGCTCAGCAACCGACGGTTCAGCTGCTAATGGGGCAGCAGGAGGAATCGCTGTAGAGGGATGACCCTCTACGACAACCGTAGGAGCTTGGCGGCGGGGCTTCTTCGCCAACGATTTCCTACGAGAGCTACCTGCCCGCTTTCTTTTGAAGTGGACTTCAGAATCCTCTTCCTCCACTTCTTCTATACGACGAGAGGGAGCCGTCCCCATTACACCAGAGCCAGTTGCAGGAGTCTCAGTCCCCGCTCCCACCTCGAAGCGAGGACTCTCGGCATCTGAAGCCTCGCTGTCTTCCACAACAACAAACTCCTCTATACCTGGGGTGCGAACCCTTTTGCCTTCCCTTTTCTCAGAAGCCTTCTGCCTCAGCCGCTGAGAAATTAACTTCACACCAGAACTATTCACCTTGAATTCAAGAGGTGTGGAGTTGGAAGTGGCATACCACTGACAGAAGCACAGGGTCATCAGGAGATTGGGAGCCCTCAATGGCGTACGCAGCCGCGCCCCAGTACCGCCTGCAGTAAAGAATCGCCAGGCACGGGCCCCATTAATAAGGCTCCCCATGAAAGCCAGATTGAGATTCGGGTTACCCACGTACAGTTGGTCATATCCAAACTGTCGAGCAAACCGACTTGGGACGTAAGGCTCCAAGTAGCAGCTATCCCCGCTCCGGTACAATAGATGTGAAGGCAGAATACTGACCAGCCACTCAAAAATTCCCCGGCTCAGGGACGAAAGCCCCTCCCCCGCATCTTTGAACTCTTCCCCATAGTCTGCACCCCGAATACGGGGAAAACAGCGGAAGAGACTATAGACGTCATAGTGACGTACTAATTTACGGGCCTCAGCCACGTAAGTCTTCTGCCATGAGCATCCTTCGAATCGGCGGAGGAGCGCCATTCGAACATCTTGCGGGGGATCCTCTCCAGCTTCGATTAGAGAAGGACAATGCAAGGCGAACCACGCCATCAAGTAAGTATACGGCAGACCTATTCTGGGGTTAGGTCCGTCGCGGGGCAAAATGGTCCCCTTCCACGCTTCGTCGTTGGTTGCCTGCAAAAAGCCTCCGTCAATGCACGAAGGCCTCTCTGGATACAGCACACCATGGCCAAAAGAAGTCCCAGAGGGCGACCATGAACCAAACGAACAGCGGGCAGCAAAACATTCGGATGAACGATGTCACCCGAAGAAGACGGCACCACGCACCTCTTCAGCCAGACTGTTAGGAAACCAGCCAGAAGTGCCTTCCGGGACATCGGCCTGCGAGCCTGATGATGGAAGCTTCGAAGAACATCACCCTGCTTATAGGGACCATCGTCTTCCTTCACAACTAGATCCCCTTGGGAGTGCTTTTGCATCCGGTCAAAGATGTCTTCATCAGCAACTCCACAGTGAGCCGCCTCAGGAGCATTCTCCATATCTAGGAACAAATAGTCTCCCCAGCTTTTCAAGCTACAGGAGGTTCCCTTATTGCCCCCATGCATACTGGAGCAAATATACAAGTGGCACATTAACTCCCTATAGGTCTCGAACAAGGCAGGCTCCTGCTTCTCCAGATGAGCCAATTCTGCCTCGCACGGGAAGTATTCTTCATAGGGAAGAGACCCAAAAGGCAGAGCAGAGACTTCCCACATCTCATGCAAGGCCATACCCAACTCACCGACAGGGGTGAAGAAAGTCCCGAAGCTGGGCAATACAATTCAAAAATGGCGTAAAAGCACGCCACGTTCATCTCAATACCGTGGCAGGTCGCCCTGACGGCCTCGTAGAGGTTCAGCCTCTCCAAATCCTCCTCGAAATGAGCAAGGATGTAGGTAGTCAAATCCACCCACCATGCCTTCGGAGGGTGAATCCAGCCTGGAGTCCTAAAGTCAGTAGCCGGGTAGTTCCCATTAACCTTAAAGAATTGGTTGCCAAAGGTCAACGCCACTGCAGGATTTTCTCCCACTGGGATGTCTCGCGACACATTCCCAGGATGCAGGCCCATTATGCAATGAGGAGGCCCCGCTCTTGCATAACCAGGAGATTGAAGCATCAATTTTCCTATGTGAACGGAGTCAGCACTCCGGCTCACTTCCCACGACATCTTCCAAGCCTGCGTCACGCACTGGAAGGAAGACAAAGAAAAATGGCGCTTGTTGGACGGAAGGTAGAACCTCTCGCCATCCAACTAGAAAATCCACTGCCCTTCCCCTGCATGTAGTTGGTGGTCAGGGTCTGGTGCGGCATCCCGAACATGAAATCGGGTTTCCTATAAACTCGACGGTCGACATCTTCAAGGGGAGCTGTGGTCAGGATACTCCTTGTGGTATATTGATCACCACCATGAATAAGCGTATCTCTGACAAGAGAACTCCGCTCACTGAATAGAGAAGCCTGCCCTTGAAATTGCAAGCTCATATTGCCATCCGATCCCATGGTCATCTCGAACAGATTATTTGAAGGACCAGGAGTATAGTGTACTGCAGGAACAAAGAGAAACTATGATTAGTTCATCAGCCGAAAGAAGGCTAAAATCAGAACTCAAAATTTGATAAGGCATAGCCTCGCCCTCTGAGCAAGGATTGGCCTAAATGATAGCTTCGTCCTGAAGCTTAGCTTCGCAGCTGCAGTGTAACTCCGCATCCCACACGAGGACAGGATGGAGGAAAACATCCAAGTGTTAGCTTCGCTTTAGAAGCTTAACTTCGAACGACAGGATGTGACAAAACTTCGAAGGATAACTTCGTCAGAAGGGCATTACGGTCCTTTTCTGTCAAATTTCAAAGGACAGCTTCGCATCCTGTCATTCAACAGGATGTGAACCGCCTAAAGGTTAACTTCGCTTGGAAGCTTGAAGAAGAACTCTTCAGTTCTTGGATTCCCGATCAAGAAATCAAGGTAAAATCAGGGAATGGGACTCCCTAAAATCATGAGACCATGATTGTTCTCATGTTGGATTTATTCAAAGACAGCCAGAAATCGGCTTTAAAGGGGAGACGACAGTCTCTAATCAAAAGGGAAAGTTCCCTACCGGCGATTGGTCGTTCGATGACGGGAGGAGGAGAAGGACCCTCCGCTGCAGAAGTTGCCACTTTTTCCCGCTCGTCTCTTGGGCGCCATTAAAGAGCTGTAGAAGCTTTCAAACTTTTTATGAAAAGGAAAGAGGAAGAAGAAGAGATCTGTCCTCTCTACAGTCCGATCGGACTTTTATAGGCCAATGAGCGCCTGAAACGACACCTCAAAAACAGTACAGGCTTTCGTTTCAAATTAATTCGAAACGCCGCCTAAAGCGCCTTCCCGAGAAGCGCTGATTCAGCCACTAAGGCTTAACCTCGCCAATGAGCCGAAGTGCGGACTTCACACAAGTTCATCAAGAACTTCGCCAAAAAGGTTGCTTAACCCACTAAGGGCATAATTCGCCGATATGCCAGCATCGTGCGAAGTTCATTCAAAAAGGACCGTCCTTAACTCTGCACAAAGTTTAGCCCCGCTATGGCAAAATTCTCAATGAAGGCAGGTAAAAATCAGATGAACAGAGGATAAACTTTCATTGATTCAAGAGCAAAGGTACATTGATATTACATCAAGGTTTTGTTTCATACAACAGAATCAGTTGCTCAGCAAGATCATTTGCGCAAAAGGCATACAAGTGGTTTTATCTGCTTCCAGACCAGACCAACTGGATACGAAAGGCCTTCCTCTTGCACAAGGCCGTAACCAGTTGTGCCACGAGGACACGGCCATAATTCTCCACAAAAATGGTACATTTTGCCACCAGGAAGCTGGATCACCAAAGTTGAAAGTTGGCAATGAACTTATCGTCGCCAACACGATAGATCACCTATAATGGGAATTGGCACTGATGTCAGTGATCTCACAGGTGTGACATCCGCCTTCCCGAAGTGGATCATCTCGGATAAGCGGCTACCAGCCTCACCTCAGAACGAATCATCTCGTATAAGAGGCTGCCAACAACCTCTGGGACACACATCAGCTGCCCCAAGTTGTTCCTCCTGCTTAAAAGTAAAGCTTCAACTGGGGAAGCATAAGGCAACTTTTCGGTCTCTTTCATCAAGACACAAGATCGGCGAACATAGCTCACTGCAATGCAAAATTGGAGCAAGTTAGCAGTTAAACACAAAAGATACTGCAAAAGCGCTAAAGCCGAATTCTTTGGGGCGAAGCAATCCAATTTCGATCGAAGCAGAGGATAAGCCTCGTTTGCACAGTGATGATGGGCTAGCTCAGCAAACGCCAAGTCCTAGCCTCGCCTATACGGCTAAGCCGGACTGATCCTGGGGGACATAGTCCTAGCCCCACTTATATGGCAAGACTGGCTCAACCTTGAAGAAACTAAGTCCAAGTTCTGCCTGTGCAGCGGACTTAACATGCAATGGTCTTTCTGTGATCAAGTCAGAATGATAGCTTCGTTGGGAAAGCTATGTCAAAATCCTTCTCTGCAGACCAGTCAATTGCAAGATGAAGAGTAAGGGAAACTAATCCCTGAAGCAGCTGTTAAAGCTGAATTAAGGGAGATGAATTCCCTAAAATCGGTGAAGTCGTTGAATGATCAAGACTTACCGGTCCTTGGCCGGGTAATAACCAGAGTGGGCATCCCACTACTTCAGAGATCTGAGTATCTCTCTCAACCAAGAGAAGAAGAGAAGAGTAGATCACTTCTCTTCAGAGGACCTCAAGTGTCCTATTTATAGGCCCCATGGCCTGAGCGCTACTGCCTCAAGCGTGGAAGCACGAGTGCATTTAAGGCATTTACTGCGCCTTGAGAACAGGGACGGCTTCCTTAGAACCGTGCGAAGGGAGAAACGTCTCCCTCATAAAGGCACTTATTGTGCCTTGAAGAAAGGGAATATCCTCCCTTAGAAACGTGCAAATCGGAGAATATCTCCCTCGATCAGCACGAAGAAAGGAGTAATCCTCCTCGTAACCAGCCCACGGCAGTTGGCCTCGGGAAAGCGACAGATGTTCCAGAGCGAACCTACCTAGCCGCGAAGCTACCCGCACGCGAAGCTACTCAGAGTCACGAACCTCTGTGTGATTCCTCGGCGAATCTACATCCCAAAGCAGGATTCAAAGCGAAGCTGAACTCAACCATCATGGCGACGTTCATACTCCACACACCACCGATCAAAGCAGTTCAAAGTATTCCGAAGTCTGAGCCATTGCAGACTTTCGAAAACTTTGAAGGGGGTCTTGTTGACACTTAAAAAAGACAAGATTCTTATTGGTCCGAACAATGTCTAAACTTGTTGACATTTACAAAAGACAAGTGACAGACGAGCTGAAGACCAGTCTCCACCCATCTCCGAGGGACAAGGAAGCAACTTGGACTCCACTGATCCAGCAAGTAGACAGTGAACCCGGATTGTTTCTAAACAGACCTCAGTAGGTCTAAGGTGCTAGCACTTAGCATCGCATGAGCCCAAAGGGATAGCCTCGCTTGAGAGGCTAATATCACCCAACTTCGCCTTGAAGCCATTCGAAGCCTCGCCAAGAAGCTAACTCGCAACTTCGCCACAGAGGACTTCCAGCTCCGCCAAAGGGTTTCTTTCGGACTTCGCCAGAAGCTGCCTCTAGCTCCGCTACGAGCTCAATGCGGACAGCTCCGCTATTTGTCTGCTATGGTCAACCTTTGACCAATCAAATCTCCAGATGAGATCGGATCCAATCAGATCAAATCCAATTAAGATCAAATCAGAGATCAAATTTGGCAGTTGATTGCCACAATCTTTTGACTCTCCTAAAAACGAGTAAGAAGATCAGGGGAAATCCTCCAACGATATGGAAAGGATCAAGAAGATCAACGACCTGCCAATTCTAGCTTCGCAGAAGCTGATCTTAGCCTCGCAACAAGGTTACTTTCCGGATTTAAACAGATTCGATTCAATCTGTTTCCATATTTTCAAGGGACGATTATACCCTTGCTCTCCCTATAAATAGCCCACCAGGGCACAAGGAGAGGACAATGCGCAGAAGAGCTCCACAAGCAGAGGCTTCTTTATAATGCACCGTGCGCTCTCGAATTCAGAGACCTTTTAGAGAATTGCTTTCTCTATCCAGGGTGTTGATACCCTAACATCGTCCTTCTTCTCAAGGAATCTTCGGAACCAGGCGAGAAGGAATTCCTAATTGAAGACGATTTTGAGAAGCAGCAATAGGGTTCTACCAACCTCCTGTTCTCTCATTCCCCGAACCAGGCGAGAAGGGAATCTCATCGCTCGCATCGTCAAAGGGACAAAGTGGTCGCGCGCTGACCAGACTCCTATCGGCACACTCTCCAGAATCTCTGAGGAGATCTACTTGTAATCTTTTTAAGAATACTTGTAATTTAGCTCCTCAAACTTTTTATTATAAGTTTTTCCTCTTTGCGAACATAATGGAAAACAGTCAGAAATACCCTCACGTATATACGCTAAGCATCAGTACAACAAGAATCAGAGTATGGAAGCGCGTGGCATATGTCTATATACATTCCAACATAAGGATTACAAAGTTATCACAGAGCGTGATATACTTGTACATGTACATTATATCACAGCCAGGTACAAAAGTGAAATTTACAAATTTGTACAGCAAAAGGTGCTCACGGGCTGAGAAGAAGATCCCCGAGCTTACAGGAAGATTCAGGAACAGAAGGAGCTAGGACAAGTCAGCCTGCTCCGAAAGATAAGCTTGATCTTCGGTGGAGGGCTCCGCTTCAGTCCAAGCTTCAAAACCTGAACATGCAAGTCCAGGGGAGTCAGAAACTCCCTAACAAATAGACAGGTGAATGCCAAGTGTCGTGTAGAGATAGGTATATGTGTGTTGATATGATCAAAACAGTATTAAGCATCAAGAACTGTGTCGAGAGTACATGTACAGTAAGCACGAAATGGAGGCATAAAATGAAAGTAATAAGACCCGAATGAATCTATTGCTACCATTTTCAATATTTATACTTATTACTCGTTCTACCCATATGTCTAGGTATGTGTGATAGCGTCCCAGCACACATACATCCACATATGAGTAAATCGAGTCTGTTATTGGAAACAAACGGGTATCAATGAACAATGTTTACAGTGGGTCCCGTACATGCCCGGGACCACGGTCCAGGACGTTCCGTTATTGGTGCTCGGAACTAGCCGCAAGGCGTACAGGAGGGTCATATAGAATGCCCTTATCAAGATGGTAGCAGGAATGAGGGAGCCAGCACTCCCCTCAGTCGCCTGGAGGCCCACAGGTCAGACCGAAAATTTTAGTTGCACAACATACCTAGTGCCACTGTAAACACGAACATATATTGATAGCCGTCAGTTTCCCCCGACCCGATTCAAGTGGTTTCTTTTTATGATTTATTATGTAATTACCAATTTACGGGAAAGCAAGCGCATGACAAAGATCAGGAGTTCAAGAGTACATGAGTATTATCATTTCAAGTCACCGAATATAATACAGGATAGCAAGTACAAGATTCCCGTAAATGTGACAATCTAAAGCCAGGTATCAATATGTTATAACGGGGTAAGTATCAAGTAGTAGCATAATACATGCAAGTGTGTCAAGAAAATAATATAATATTAGTCAACATGACGAAGCAGGAAAATCCGAAGGAAAGCGAGATCACTCGCCTAAAACTTCAAGAAATACCGGGAAATCTCAAGTTCCGAAATTTAAGTAACCAACGCGTTCAATAACCGATATTATATATAAAAAAAGGAGGAGGGAAGGATGAATCAGAAAAAGTGAGATTGAAGACGCAGGGGTCACAGACGCGGGGTTGCGCCGCGTTGATGCCACAAACGCGGGGTCTGAGACCTGCGTTTTATAATACAGGAAGAACGCAGACGCGAGTATGTGCTCCGCGTCGCGTTAACATAAGAACGCGAGAATCGCGTTAAACAAATATCAAGAACGCGAAGATCGCGTTTAAGAAATTTCTTGGACGCGGGGTGAACTCTGCGTCTAGCAATTAACAAGAGAAAGTGAGTGATAGGGGGAAGTGAGAGTCGCAAGAAAGGGAGAGGGGGAGACGCAGGTTTAGGGAAGATTAGAAAAGAAAAGAAAAGAAAAATGGAAGGAAAAGAAAGAAGGAAGGAAGAAAGAAAAGCAAAGGAAAGAAAGAAAGAAGAGAAGGGGGAGGTAGGCCGACCGTGGCTTGGCCGGTGGTCGCCGACGGTGACCGGAGTTGGCCGGAGTTAGCCGGAAATGGGTGGCCAAGGCCCCAAAAGAGAAGGTGGTTGATGGTGCAAGTGTAGTTCAAATGAAAAAAATGAAGATTTGAAAATAGTGTTTCAGAGGACGAACCTATAGCTCGTTGGAAAGAGAATGACGAGGAAAAGAAGATGGTATGGTTCGTGGTGGTTAAGGTGGTGTAGGTGGTGGTGGAAATGTGGTGAAGTTAGTGGAGAAGATGGGTTGTTTTTGGTTAGAAATGGAGGAAGAAGATGGTGATGAAGATGGTGTTGTGGTTGTGTTGTTGTTGTTGGAATGGTGGAGTAGATGGAGGGGAGAATGGTGGAGGAAATGGTGGTGGAGGAAGGTGGAGATGGAGGGTGTGATGGCCGGCCAGAAGGGAGGCGTGTTGTTTTGCTGTGCTTGCTGGAAAAGAAGAAGGGAGGAAATATAATGAAAGAGAGAGAAGGAGTGGGGGTGTATATATAAAGGGAAAGTTTAAGATATAACAAGTTTGCCATTCCAACTTATGAAACATGTGTTTTCATTCAACAAATGGGCTGCGTCCCATTCAAGAAACCTGCGTCTAGCAGTTTGTCCCGACGCAGTGAAAAACTTGCGTCCAGGGGAAAATGCGAAAGTTGCTTTTACAGAAAAGACAAAAAGCCATGGTGACAAGTTGCAGGGCATAAGCATTAAATGCAGTATGGAGAGGATCTCTGCATTAAATGTTGAATCTGAGTTTTGGTGAAACTTGCGTCTAGAGAGGAGAGAGAAATATAGAAAAAGAGAAGAGTAAAATATCTAGATAAATTCCGGTATCTGGGAAAACACCGAAAACTCCATCAGAAAAGCCCGAAAAATAAAGTATCTCGAAAAGTTCCCAAAAATTCTCAAAAAATATTTAATATTATTTTAAGATTTTTGATGAAATGGGTTTTTAGAAATTCAATTCCATTTTCAAAATAAAATCTTAGAATTCACTGTGGATGGGTGTCTACACCGGGTAGGCCGGATTTTTGATAAATTCTGAAAAATCTCAGAAAATGCCTGAAAGAAGAAAATATAATTTAAAGAAAATATGAAAGCGGAATTAAGAAATTTGATTCCAATTGTAAACTAAATTCTTGGAATCAACCAGTGATACTGGCCGACACCAAATCCAGGGGAATTTTGATAAATTCTAAAAATTCTCAAAAAATTCGTTTAGATAGAAAACATTATTTTAAGAGATAATGTGGAAAGCCATTTTTAGATTTCAACTCCATTTGTGAATTAAAAATCTGAGAGTCAGTCAGCGACACTAGTCGACACCGGTGTTTGAAGATTTACATTTAATTCAGAAAAATTCTAGAAAATCATGAAAAATTAGAATATTAAAAAATAATATTTGAAACTAAAATCGGTCAAATCTGAATACCAAAAAGGTCAAATCATGCAGTACTGCTATATGAGTAAGAATATTAATAACAGAAATAAAAAATAATAATAAAAAAATACGCTCCAAAATTAGGACACATAGCTGTGTACGTATTCTGAGGATGGGGTGTTACAATCCATCCACCTTATCAAAAATTTCGTCCTCGAAATTTCAATAATGAGGATGTGAAGGCAGGAAAGAATAGGGGTAAGGAATTTTACCAACTAAGATGGAAAGAGTTGGGGGTAACGTTCACGGATAATATCCTCTCGTTCCCACGTAGCTTCTCCTGGGGCATGCCTATTCCAAGAAACCAGTACAATGGTATTGCCCGATTTTTCAATGTTTTGACACTTCTGTCCAGAATGGCCATCGGCTGCTCCTTGTAGGATAAATCTGGTTGTAGTTCTAATTCTGAGTGATCTAGAATGTGACTCTCATCCTTGACATACTTTCTCAACTGTGATATATGGAATACATTATGTACTCCTTCTAAAGATGGTGGCAATGCCAATCGGTAAGCCACATCTCCCACACGATCCAAAATTTCAAATGGGCCGATGTATCTCGGACTAAGTTTTCGCGAGTACCGAATCGGATTACCCCTTTGGTTGGTGATATCCTTAAAAATACATGATCACCTGTTCTAAATTCCAACGGTCTTCTATTAGTGTCTGCCCAACTCTTCTGCCGGCTCTGTGCTGCCCGGAGATGATCTCTGATAATTCTGACTTTATCTGTTGTCTGAACTAGAATATCTGGTCCCATAAGTCTTCTTTCGCCGACTTCATCCCAACATATTGGCGACCTGCATTTTCTGCCATATAATGCTTCAAATGGAGCCATCTTGATACTGGCCTGATAGCTGTTATTATAAGAGAATTCTACCAAATGAATATAGTCTTCCCATGACCCTTTAAATTCTACCATGCAGGCTCGTAACATGTCTTCAAGGATTTGGATAGTTCGTTCAGATTGTCCATCTGTCTGGGGATGATATGAGGTACTGAATTTCAGACGAGTTCCTAAATTTTCTTGGAGACTTTCCCAGAAATGTGATCGGAATCTCGTGTCTCTATCTGACACGATGCTAACTGGAATTCCATGCAGACGAACGATTTCTTTCATATATTTATCTGCAAGAACTTCTGTTGACTGACCTACTCTGAAAGGTAGGAAGTGAGCTGCTTTTGTGAGGCGATCAACGATTACCCATACTGCATTGTTACCCTTAGGACTGCGGGGTAGAGCTGTAACAAAATCCATGGTGATATGTTCCCACTTCCATTCGGGTATCGGTAATGGTTGTAGAAGTCCAGCTGTTCTCTGATGTTCTACCTTTATTTGCTGACAAACCAAGCATTTTGCCACATACTGGGCTATCTCCCTCTTCATGGCATTCCACCAAAACTTCTGCTTCAAGTCTTGATACATTTTATTTCCTCCTGGGTGTATGGAATAAGCCGAACTGTGTGCCTCTGCCAAAACTTTCTGCCGAACTTCCCCTTGTGGTACACAGATTCTGTTACCAAAATAAAGTGCACCATCCGAATGAATACAAGATATCTGTCCTTAATCCAGCTTCTACTTGAGCCCTGAATTTCTGTAATCTGGGGTCTCCCTTTTGGGCTTCCTTAATTTCACTTATCAGGGTGGTTGAATCTGGAAGGTCATTAGTTGACCTGACTCATCAGCTCCTTGTATTAGCATTAAGTCCAACTTTATGATTTCCCGAAGCAATTCCTTCTGTTGAGTAAGTTGTAATAATACTTTGTTCTCTGGTCTCCTGCTTAATGCATCTGGGACTGTATTGTCCTTACCAGGATGGTACTGTAAGTCTATGTCATAGTCGGCCATCAATTCAAGCCACCGCCTTTGCCTCATGTTTAATTCTTTCTGTGTGAAGATATACTTAAGACTCTTATGATCAGTATAGATCAATACTTTGTCCCCCAGAAGGTAGTGTCTCCAGATCTTCAATGCAAATATTACCGCCGCCAGTTCTAAGTCATGGGTTGGGTAATTTCTCTCATGTGGTTTCAATTGCCTAGATGCATAAGCTATGACATGACCATGCTGCATTAATACACATCCTAGGCCTTTTCCGGATGCATCACTATATATAACCATCCCTCCTGTTCCCGAGGGAGTCTTCAAGATTGGAGCTGAAATTAGTCTTTCCTTTAATTGTTCAAATGCTGTAGTACATTCCTCTGACCATTGATACCTTTCCCCTTTTCTGGTGAGCTTTGTTAATGGGGCTGCGATTTTGAAAAAGTCTTGGACAAATCTCCTGTAATACCCGGCTAATCCAATAAAGCTTTTAATTTCTGTTACTGTCCTTGGGATTGGCCAATCTTTTACTGCCTGGATCTTGTTAGGGTCGACTGAAATTCCTTCTTCTGAAACTACATGACCCAAGAAAGCTATATGGTCTAACCAGAACTCACACTTGCTTTGCTTAGCATAAAGTTGTTCCTGCCGGAGAGTCTGTAGCACTATCTTCAAGTGTTCTGCATGCTCTCTGTCGTTCTTGGAATATATTAAGATATCGTCGATGAACACCACGACAAACTGGTCCAAATATGGCGAGAAAACTCGGTTCATCAAATCCATAAAGACAGCTGGGGCATTGGTCACTCCGAAGGGCATGACTAGAAATTCGTAATGACCATAGCGAGTTCGGAATGCTGTCTTCGGAATATCTTCTTTCTTCACTTTTAGTTGGTGATAACCTGATTGTAAATCCAACTTTGAAAACACCCGGGCCCCATGAAGTTGATCAAAAAGATCATCAATTCTTGGTAAGGGATATTTATTCTTGATGGTAACTTTGTTTAATTCTCTGTAGTCTATACACAACCGCTTACCACCATCTTTCTTGTTGGCCAATAGTACCGGAGCTCCCCATGGTGAAGTACTCGGTCTAATCAATCCCTTGTCAGAATATTCCTGTAACTGCCTCTTTAGAACTTCTAACTCAGTGGGTGCCATTCTGTATGGGGCTTTAGATATTGGGACTGTGCCCGGAATGATATCAATGGAGAACTCAATTACTCTATCGGGTGGAAGTCCTGAGATCTCCTTAAATACTTCTGGAAACTCATTCCAACTGGTACTCTTTTTCTGGATCTCAGCAGCAGTCATCTGTGTTTTTCCCTTGGCAGGTTTATGTTCTCCTTCAAATTGGAACTCAGCCTGAAGTGGTATTCTGAAAATAACTTTCTTGTTTCGACAATCAATAACCGCATGGTATTTGCTGATCCAAGTCATGCCTAAGATTACGTCGTACCCTTTAGTATCTAGTACGAGCATATCCACTGCTAATGTCCTGTTACATAGTTCCACCAGGCAATCTACACAAATTCTATTAGAGATGACTACCCCATTATCGGTACTAATCTCCCACTGGTGGTCTAAATATTCAACAGGTATAGAGTGCAAGGCAGTGAAACTATCTGATATGTAATAATGAGAAGCGCCAGAATCAAAGAGGGCTAAGACAGGTTTAGAGTGCACCATAATCTTACCTGTTACCACCTCTCCAGAAGTTTGGGCCTCTTCCGCTGTCAAGTTATAGGCCCGTCCTCTTTCATGACCTGCTGTTGTTCTTCCTCCCCTTGGAGCTGGGCGAAAAACCCGTTGTTGTGGAGGGAGAGGAGCCCTTCTGACCATCGGCCCTGAGTTCCTCTGTCCAATGGCTACTGGAGATGCCGGTAGGGTTCGGTTCATCAACCCAGTTCTCTTATGGGGACAGCCTTCTATTGTGTGATCACCAGATCCACATGCTAGGCATAATCCATTTGCCCTACGGCACTCCTGATGCGTGTGGCCTGTCCTCTGGCAATAATCACATATAGGAAGTGGCTGAGTTATCTGAAGAGGGGCTGATCGAAATGGTCTTCTAACCATTGGGGCTTTTGCAGCCCTGACTGGACCTCCTATGCCTAGTTGCTGAAATGGCCTCTTCATGGCCTGTTTCCTCATCTGATTAAGATTCTTCTTCTCCAGTCCTCGCTCCACCTCTCGAGCTATAGTGAAGACCTGGGAATATGTTTTCAATTGTTGGAGAATCAAAAGGAGTTGAATATCTATTTGTAAGCCCTGCTGAAATCTGCTTGCCCGCTTCTCTTCGTCGGTTATCATATATGGAGCAAAACGACTCAGCCTTAAAAACTCAGTAGCATATTCATCAACAGATCGGTTCCATTGTTGAAGTCGGATGAATTGCTCTTCCATCTCCTTCTGAGCTGTGGTAGGGAAGAATCTATCATAAAAGCTCTTAGAGAACTGGTCCCAAGTGATGGGTTTATCCAGTCTCGCTTCTTCAGCTAGCCACCAGTTTCTAGCCACATCCTTTAGTTGGATCTTGGCGACCTCCACCTGATCTTCCTCTGGAACCCTTGCTGCCTTCAAGAGATCTGTGGTGTCGATTAGCCATTGCTCGGCATCTAGCGGTCTCTCTCCCCCTGTAAATATTGCCTGGCTGCAACTGCCTGAAGTCTGACACGTTGCCCGGCCTTCGTTCCTGAGGAGCTGCTATTAATCCTTGCCGAAGGAGTTCGGTCTGCCTTTGTTGATTCTCCATCATATTTTGGATAACCCTTAGAATATCAGCATTTCCCCCTGCGGGTCCCGTCCTGTGGCTGGCCGGAGTTGTTACGTCCTACCCTTCTATCCATATCTATGTTGGTAAAAGATGTCTGGAAAGAGGAGTGAAAGAAAAAGATAGATGGACTTTAGGAATCAAGGGAAGGAATATCAAGAAGGAATGTAACTTTGTATTTTGTAGTTGAGATGTATAACCGAAACTCATGTATTCAAACTGCAAATAAGATCCCATTAATTTGCAATTTGGTTGTACTGTAGGTGTGAGAGCCTGGCTCTAATACCACCTGTAACGCCCCGATCCGGCGGGTACGGGGACGCTACTGACGCTAACGCGAGTATATACGCAGGTCAAAATACCCTCACGTATATACGCTAAGCATCAGTACAACAAGAATCAGAGTACGGAAGCGCATGGCATATGTCTATATACATTCCAACATAAGGATTACAAAGTTATCACAGAGCGTGATATACTGGTACATGTACATTATATCACAGCCAGGTACAAAAGTGAAATTTACAAATTTTGTACAGCAAAAGGTGCTCACAGGCTGAGAAGAAGATCCCCGAGCTTACAGGAAGATTCAGGAACAGAAGGAGCTAGGATAAGTCAGCCTGCTCTGAAAGATAAGCTTGATCTTCGGTGGAGGGCTCCGCTTCAGTCCAAGCTTCAGAACCTGAACATGCAAGTCCATGGGAATTAGAAACTCCCTAACAAATAGACAGGTGAATGCCAAGTGTCGTGTAGAGATAGGTATATGTGTGTTGATATGATCAAAACAGATTAAGCATCAAGAACTGGTCGAGAGTACATGTACAGTAAGTAAGAAATGGAGGCATAAAATGAGTAATAAGGCCTGAATGAATCTATTGCTACCATTTCAATATTTATACTTATTACTCGTTCTACCCATATGTCTAGGTATGTGTGATAGCGTCCCAGCACACATACATCCACATATGAGTAAATCGAGGCTGTTATTGGAAACCAACGGGGGGTATCAATGAACAATGTTTACAGTGGGTCCCGTACATGCTCGGGACCACGGTCCAGGAGGACGTTCCGTTACTGGTGCTCGAAAACCAGCCGCAAGGCGTACAGGGGGTCTTATAGAAGGCCTTATCAAGATGGTACCAGGAATGAGGAGCCAGCACTCCCCTCGGTCGCCTGGAGGCCCACAGGTCAGACCGGAAATTTTAGTTGCACAACATACCTAGTGCCACTGTAAACACGAACATATATTGATAGCCGTCAGTTTTCCCGACCAGATTCAAGTGGTTTCTTTTATGATTTATTATGTAATTACCAATTTACGGGAAAGCAAGCGCATGACAAGATTAGGAGTTCAAGAGTACATGAGTATTATCATTTCAGGTCACCGAATATAATACAGGATAGCAAGTACAAGATTCCCGTAAATGTGACAATCTAAAGCCAGGTATCAATATGTTATAACGGGTAAGTATCAAGTAGTAGCATGATACATGCAAGTGTGTCAAGAAAATAATATATATTAGTCAACATGACGAAGCAGGAAAATCCGAAGGAAAGCGAGATCACTCGCCTAAAAACTTCAAGAAATACCGGGAAATCCCAAGTTCCGAAATTTAAGTAACCAACGCGTTCAATAACCAATATTATATATAAAAAAAGAGGAGGGGAAGGATGAATCAGAAAAAGTGAGATTGAAGACGCAGGCGTCACAGACGTGGGGTTCGCCGCGTTGATGCCACAAACGCGGGGGTCTGAGACCTGCGTTTTATAATACAGGAAGAACGCAAACGCGAGTACATGCTCCGCGTCGCGTTAACATAAGAACGCGAGAATCGCGTTAAACAAATATCAAGAACGCGAAGATCGCGTTTAAGAAATTTCTTGGACGCGGGGTGAACTCCGCGTCTAGCAATTAACAAGAGAAAGTGAGTGACAGGGGGAAGTGAGAGACGCAGAAAGGGAGAGGGGGAGAGCAGGTTTAGGGAAGATTAGAAAAGAAAAGAAAAGAAAAATGGAAGGAAAAGAAAGAAGGAAGGAAAGAAAGAAAAGCAAAGGAAAGAAAGAAAGAAGAGAAGGGGGAGGTAGGCCCATCGTGGCTTGGCCGGTGGTCGCCGGGCGACCGGAGTTGCCGGAAATGGGTGGCCAAGGCCCCAAAAGAGAAGGTGATTGATGGTGCAAGTGTAGTTCAAATGAAAAAAATGAAGATTTGAAAATAGTGTTTCGGAGGACGAACTTATAGCTCGTTGGAAAGAGAGTGACGAGGAGAAGAAGATGGTATGGTTGGTGGTGGTTAAGTGGTGTAGGTGGTGGTGTGAAATGTGTGTGAAGTTAGTGGAGAAGATGGGTTGTTTTGGTTAGAAATGGAGGAAGAAGATGGTGATGAAGATGGTGTTGTGGTTGTTGTTTGTTGTTGGAATGGTGGAGTAGATGGAGGGGAGAATGTGGAGGGAAATGGTTGTGGAGGAAGGTGGAGATGGAGGGTGGTGATGGCCGGCCAAGAAGGGAGGCGCGTTGGCTGTTCGTTGGCTGTGCTTGCTGGAAAGGAAAAAGGGAGGAAAATAATGAAAGAGAGAGAAGGAGTGGGGGTGTATATATAAAGGGAAAGTTTAAGATTATAACAAGTTTGCCATTCCAACTTTATGAAACATGTGTTTCATTCAACAAATGGGCTGCGTCCCATTCAAGAAACCTGCATCTAGCAGTTGTCCCGACGCAGTGAAAAAACTTGCGTCCAGGAAAATGCGAAAGTTGCGTTTACAGAAAGACAAAAGCCATGGTGACAAGTTGCAGGGCATAAGCATTAAATGCAGTATGGAGAGGATCTCTGCATTAAATGTTGAATCTGAGTTTGGTGAAACTTGCGTCTAGCGAGGAGAGAGAAATATAGAAAAAGAGAAGAGTAAAATATCTGGATAAATTCTGGTATCTGGGAAAACACGAAAACTCCAGAAAAAGCCCGAAAAAAAAGTATCTCGAAAAGTTTCTCAAAAATTCTCAAAAATAAATTATATTATTTTAAGATTTTTGATGAAATCAGTTTTTTGAAATTCCATTCCATTTTCAAAATAAAAATCTTAGAATTCACTATGGACGGTGTTACACCGGGTAGGCCGGATTTTTGATAAATCTGAAAAATCTCAAAAAATGCTCGAAAGAAGAAATATAATTTTAAGAAGAAATTTGAAGCGGAATAAGAAATTTGATTCCAATTGTAAACTAAAATTCTTGGAATCAACCAGTGATACTGGCCGACCCGACACCAATCCAGGAGAATTTTGATAAATTCTAAAAAGTTCTCAAAAATTCATTTAGATAGAAAACATTATTTTAAGAGATAATGTGAAAGCCGTTTTTTAGATTTTTAACTCCATTTGGAATTAAAAAATCCGAGAGTCAGTCAGCGACACTGGTCGACACCGTGTTGAAGATTTTACAATTTAATTCAGAAAAATTCTATAGAAAATCATGAAAAATCTAGAATATTAAAAAATAATATTTGAAACTGAAATCGGTCAAATCTAAATACCAAAAAGGTCAAATCATGCAGTACTTCTATATGAGTAAGAATTTAAATAACAAAAAATAAAATAATAATAAAAATACGCTCCAAAATCAGGACACATAGCTGTGTACGTATTCTGAGGATGGGGTGTTACAATTTTGTTTTTAAAGATTGATGGGTCTAGAATTCTTCTCGATCAACGAGATCAACTCCTGATAGATTGTCAAAATTTTTTCAAGCATTGATGATCAAGATCATCTCATAGTCTAAATAGGAGTTGTATTATAAATTCTATACATAATGATTGTAACCAAGTAGAATGTTGTATGGAGAATACCAAGGAGATTTTGAAGAAGATCAGAGGAAGCCAAGAAAAAAGGATCAATGTGAAGGTGCATAGAGAGAAAGTATACTCCTGATAAGGATGTCACATAGAATTCCATGTTTTCAATTAGAGTTCTAGATTAGTGCCTAACTTATTGCCCCTTCAAATTGTTAGGATTTTGCCTTATTTATAAGAGGAGATGATGATCCAAGAAGATCTAATTCGATTTGGAGAAGACGATGGCTTGAAGAAGAAGAAGAAGCAAACTAATTTTAATGCAGATTAGTCGACTATATAGTCGATTAATGCTCAGACTAGTCAACTTATATAGTCAACTAGGCATGATACAGAGAGGAATCATGACACAGTAGTCAACTAATAAATTTTATTAGTCGACTAATGAAAGGGATTAGTCGGGTCGACTATCAAAGCGTTTCTGAAGTGTGAGCAGTTTTCTTTTCAGGTGCATGCATATTTTCTTTTCTAGGAATAGAATTTAGATTCTATTCAATGAATGTTTGTTTCTAAAGATTGAAGGGTCCAGAATTTTTTCTAGATTAAGGAGATCAACTCCTTATAGATTGATCACAGTTCTTCGAGCATCCAGCGGTCAAGATCATCTCATAGTCCAAAATAGGAGTTGTATTATAAAATCCTATAATAAAGGTTGTAAACCCAGCATTGTAAAAGTGTGGAGAACTCCAAAGAAGTCAAGAAAGAGAGGAGAAACGTGAAGGTGCATAGAGAGGATATGCTCTTATAATCTAGGTCTAGATTCAAGGGGAAGGTGGGAATACTTTTAAGAGATCAAGAGAATGTTAGATCTCTTTGTATCAAGTTTATTAATAAAGCTCTATCAAGTTAGATCCACGTGGATGTAGGCCAAGGTTGGGCTGAACCACGTTAAATCCTCATGTTATGGTTATTACTCTTTTGTCTAGGTATTGCTAGTTTGCTTTACAACAGATTTTCTTTTGCAAGTATTTTCATATTGCCAAGTTTCGCAATGTCTATCCGGAGAGTAACAATCGGTATCATAGCATATCGATTTTGTGCAATAATGGCATCTGAGCACCAATTGTTACAACAAGTGTATCAGAGCTAAAGATTGACGAAGAGCGATAGTCAAAGATAGAAAGTTTTACGACAATGTTCGAGGTCCGAGAAGTTCAATGGCAAAATAAACTTTAGTTTATGGCAAAAGAGGGTGAAGGGGTTGCTGGTGCAACTAGGTCTTCACAAGACCTTACATGGTAAGTTAATAAAATTTATAGGAACATCAGATGAGGATTTAGAGGAGATGATTCTAAAAGCGGCAAGCACGATCCAACTATGTCTGCCGATGAGGTTTTAACAATTGTGATGGATGAAGTTACGAGATTGTTATCAAGGTTAGAGACATTGTATATGACAAAAAGCCTCTCCATAAATTGTATCTCAAGATACAATTATATGGTCTACGGATGAAGGAAGGGACAATGTTGTTTGGAGTATCTAACTTCTTCAACAATGTCATCAGCGAGCTTCTAGCTGTTGATGTCTAGATCAAAGAGGAGGACAAGACGTTGATGACTTCTCAGTTCGCTTTCATAGTTTGATTGCACCATTTATTGCATTATTCTTTATTACATTTTCACATTTTCATATAATAAATCTGCTAAATTTCTTATCTTAAATGTCTATTTTGTAGAAGATAATCATGGGGAAAAAGAGGATAAAATCAAATACAATAAAGTAATTCAGATTTAACTAGATCTATTTGGTTAAAGGAGGATGATCCCCAAATCCAATTGGTTAAATTCAGTTTTTGGGTGAATCAAGTGGCTAAATCTAAAGATCAACCGAGGATAACGTCAAATACAGAGTCCAATCCAAAGGGATAAATGGATAGAGAGAAGATCAACGGATGAGATGAAGCAATTTGACTCAGATTCTGACTGGATACATTTTAGTATTGAATCATAACGTTCGATACCAAAATTCAAATCTAGTGATTTAAGATGATCCAGAAAGAAGACTTAAAGGGCTACAAACTATTAAGTTGATCACTATTTCTAATTCTGTTATTGATAAGTTATATTCGTCAATCAACACGCCAACAAGGTGCAGATCAGAACTGAATATCCACATCAAATCAAGTTTGGAGATAAGGGGAGGATTCAAATTTAGAAATATCCAACTTCCCCTATCTTCATACTCCTCTAACCTCTGCCTCATGCTTTTCCTCCTAAATACCTGCAATCTCAAAGGCAAAGGGGAGAACGACCAAGCAGAAAGTAGAATTTAGGCTAATTTGTAGTTTGTAACTAGGTTTTTTATTTTCTTTCATGTAATTTTTATTTTCTTTATGTAACTGAGAGGAGAGGATACTTTCATGGAGGAATGAGAGTAAGCTTGTACTGAAGGTGACACCGGTGTAAGTGATCTTTTCTTCCATTGTTATTTGAATTGAATCGAGTTTCTTTTTCTTCTTTACTCTTATTTTCATCTACTTTCCTCTTCTGTGTTTGTGGATCCAAATGAAACCGATAGCCTCAAAGTTGCCTTGCCCTTGCAAGTGCCGTTGATGGCTTATGGTGATGGATATCCATTTCTATGATAGTGTAGCTTGCCCCTTCAATTCATAGTATAATACGGGAATGGCCAAGATCCTATTTGTCATACTTCGCTCGCCTTCAAGCAAAGGTACATCATCGATACGGGTCAAAGGTAAGCAGGCGCCGAAGAGATAAGTAACTTTGTTAGGTTTTAGTTTTCTTTTTTTTTAATTTTAGTGTAAATTACCAACACCACAATCTTCCAAATCTCTTTCACTCTTTTTCAACTTCTTTGTACATATCCAATTCCATTTTCTCCACCTTCTCAATCTACCACTTTCTTCCTAACTTAACTGTAACTCCATTTTTCTCTTTTCTTTTAAGAAGCTACAGAAGAATTTTAATCATTAATTGTAGCATAAAAGAGAACTACTAAAGAAGCTTCCATCGCTAGTCCCTCCTTGTGATCACGACCCGCATAGCCACTTGCCATAGCGGTAGAATTGAGCACCTTGCACTATTGTTATAAAAGTTCTGAAATTCTGTATTCTTGTGTGCAGGTAAAACCTTAATCAATAGTCATACGATCGCATCATCAACACCATGCTCTACGATAAAAAAACTCTCATCTTAAGGAGGTCACGCAACTCTTAATGATACAGAATATTGCAAATCAAGAGCAGCAGGAAGTATCGAGTTTGGTGGTCATGAGAAGGGGGAGAAGGAAGAAAAGGTCCGAGCACATCAAAGGCGTGTCACTTTTGTCACAGGAAAGGTCATTGGAAGAATGACTATAAGCATTGATAAGAGTGGCTGAAGAAGAAGGGCCAAGCTATAGATTTATACATAGCAATGAGCAATGTGAAGGACACCGATGTCTTAATGGCTTCTTATGTTTAAAGACAACACTTCTCAAGATAAAAGCTCGATATTTGATTCAGGTAGTACAGTCCATGTATGTTCCCATAAGGAACTGTTCAATAACTTCTTAGTTGCAAAGGAGGATGGAGTTGTCATAATGGGGGATGGCTCAGCTTGTGAGGTCATCAACACTGCGATAATCAAGGTTATAGAAAGAGATAGGACGATGTATGCTGTGAAAGTTATCCAGTATGTCCCAGAGGCACGATACAATCTTATATACATAGGGGTGCTCGACGAAGAAGGATGCCAGATCTAAGTGCAACAAGGCATCATTACAGTTAGCCAAGGTGACATGGTAATATTGAAAATAGAGAAGCGTAGAGGGTTATACAAGATAAAGAAAGAAAAGTCAGTTCAATGTGGAGTTTCAAGGATAAATTTGGAAGGGAGCTCATCGCGAGATTGAGCTTCAAGGAAGTTTGCAACGGGAGATGAACTGAGTCAAAGTATTACGGGAAGGAGAAAGAGTGCATTCGAGTAAGACCCGAGATGGCCATAGCTATGACGGTAAAACAACCAATGGCCCCGGGGAGAGGAGGCAAGAGATAAAAGCTTCACGGCATGTACAACCAAGGAAAGAATCAATGTAGTAATCCAAAATATCAAAGTTTTTTGCTAAAGGCTTGAAAACCAAGTCAAGATGGAGATTATTAGGATTTTTTCTCGTTTTCAAGAGGAGATGTTGGTCCAAGAAGATCCAATCTGATTGGAGAAGATGAAGGCTTGATGCAAAAGAAGCAAAAGAAGCAAACCAAGGTAAAGAAGATTAGTTGACTAATGCTCAAACTAGTCAACTATAAAGTGACTAGACAAGACATAGAGAGGATGTAACACCCCGAATTATTAACCCCAATTTAATAATATAAATCTTGGGTTATTAAGACTATATAGAATACGAGAAAAAAACTTTGATATTGATTAATTGGGTATGTAATTAATTTCAATAATTTTGGGAGATTTGAGTGGTATGTATATTCAACATACATCATAGTTATTGTGCACATAGTATTTCAATGAATAGATACACTAGTATTATACATGAAATATGTATATTTACCAAGAAAACACACAGCAAGAGAAAATTTTATATTTTTTTGTTAGTGGAGAGAGTAGGTGTGCATGGGAGGGGAGATCAAGGGCCTAGATCTTCTTGATTTGGGAATTGGACACTTGGATGAAAGGGCCATGGCAAACTTGTAAAATTAGATGGGTATGGATATTAAAAGATTCCAATGAGAGTTCATCATCTTCATCCTCTCCCAAAGGAGAAATCTCCATGGCAAGCCCTAAAACCCCTCAAATTGAGATCTCTTCAACCTCTTTCTCTCCCAACCTCCCCCTCTCTTGATTTCTCTTCCTAATTCAGTTTTTTCTTTTTTCTCTTGGTGATGGCCGGTCATGGCACCGGCGGAAAGGTGGAGGTTCGACGGCCACAAAGAAGAGGAAGAAATCTATAGGTGAGGGAGATCTTTCTTGATCTAAGTCTAGTTTGTTTTTTTCAAAATTTTCAGAAATAAATTCTCATAGTATGTAGTGATTAACTTGTATCATCTAAGGAAGTCTTCATTTATATTCTCCCATATTTTCTTGTAAAAATTCTGGACAAAACAATCATTTTGAGTAAAATAGTGGATCTTCCTTATAGGTACAGAAATCTATAAAACATAAGAACCTATAATATTGGGTCAGTTCACCAGTGTGTTAGGACTAAATGGGTACTATTATATACCGTTGTAAAGATAATCGAGTCTACTTTCCAATGGTTCATATTATGTCCCTATTGGATACATGTACCTTAAATTATGACTGAAATATTGCATATGGTCAAAACTATCATGCTGCAGAACTCATTCACAACTGATGAGTTTCTGAATATTTGGAGTAGTTTAGTTAAATAAAACTTATCATGTAATATATCAATGGAACGATAGTGGAGTCTAATTTCTAATAAATCTTTCCTTGTTCTATTTCAATATGTAGAATGAAAGTTATTATAAAAACATTGCATGTTGTTTCAAACTGTCGTGCTGCAGAACTCATTCACAACTAATGAGTTTTTAAATATTTGGAGCAGTTTAGTTAAATAAAACTTATCATGTATATATCAATGGAAAGATAGTAAGTATACTTTCTAATAAATCTTTTCTTATTTCATTTTAATATGTAGAATGAAAGTTATTATAAAAAATATTGCATGTTGGTCGAAACTGTCGTGCTGCAGAACTCATTCACAACTGATGAGTTTCTAAATATTTGGAGCAATTTAGTTAATAAAACTTATCTGTAATATATCAATGGAAAGGTAGTGGAGTCTAATTTCTAATAAATTTTCTTGTTCCATTTCAATATGTAGAATGAAAGTTATTATAAAAATTCTATTGGTTGTCGGAAAAGATAGTACGTTGGAACTCTCCTATCGCTCATTTTGACTATTCATTGTTAGTTAAACAAGCTCCTCTAACTTTCTCCCCAAGCTACCAAATTTCTAGGGGAACTTTATTAAGTAATAAGAGCAACCACGAAAACAATAAGAGTATGATTTAATACATAACTCAAGTGTAGTCTAATTCCTTATTTACTTGCTTTGACACCTATTTGATAATGAATTGACTGATATCTGGGTGTGTGTATACACATGCAGTTAATCACATGAAATTCTTCGGTAATGGAGTTGATGAGCTGGAAAACAAACCATCGTATTTAATTGATATTCATATCATTACTACATTGATTGCTATTAGCATGTAAATATAAATATGTCTTTTGCATTCATGCTCATTGGAGGGAGGGGTCGGTCGGGAGCCGGTAGGAGGGAAAAGACGGGGTTATTGCATTATATACGTACATATATAGGAGGAAGGGGCCGAGTGAGAGTCAGTAGGGAGGGGGAAGATGGTGTTATTGTTTTATGATATTTATACATACACACACATATATTATAGGAGGAAGGGGTCGGGTGGGAGCGGGAGGAGGAGGAGAAAGACGGTATTATTGTGTTATATATCTTTATAGAAGGAGGAAGGGGCCGAGCGGGAGCCGGCAGGAGGGGGAAGACGGAGAATTTTTAAACTTCACGTGTGAATTGCATGTGCATATGAATAATGTATAATACGTATCTCATTAAATATGGCATGTGAATGTTGTGAAGTGTAATGTAATATTGTGATATATGGAGCTTGATAAGATTACATGATATAAAAGTATATTTTGTGATGCATGTATTATCTGAATTCATAAACTATATATAAGATAGTGAGAGTGTGATTAGCGCGCCCGTGCATGATATATGAAATAATATGTTATACATACTATGAATATATAAGAGAGTTGATAATAAACTATAATTATCGAGCTAATATTTTACTGAACTTATAGACCATGTAACATGTGGCATAGAATACGAGAAATGTCATAAGAAATAATGACCAAAAGAGTCGGACCGTCCCCGAAAAGATATGGAGCCCATTGTTTCATTATAGGTTTATTGATTCTCTGTTTCTCTTATTCATCCAGATCTGCTCTATTACTCAAAAAATCATGTTTATTATTGATTATATTCATCATTCTCTGATTTGCTTCTATCTCTGCTCACTGAACTATTAAGCTCACCCCCTCCTAGTTTAATGTTTTCAGTCGCGTCATGGCAGAGGACCAACTTTGGTTATGCATTTTGTAAAAAAAATTTTCTAATAATGAATGTATTGAGGATGTATATAGTTCTTGTTGTATATGTTCATTATTTTATTTGACGTGTACTTATAGCAAGTGTTATATGTTAGATGGATAGTCTGAATCCATGTATTGTATGGAGATATGAGTTTGGTTATGATTATGATGAGTTAGAGTTAAGATAATTTGGCATTATTCTGTGGATGCCGAGAGGGTGCCTTCGAGTATTTAATTATTGAGTTTTCATATAAGTAGACCGTTGTGAGCCGA